>CAUYSK010093781.1:0-12881 GCA_963575035.1 Avahi laniger
AAGGGTTATAAAAAAATAACGTGGCTAAATTCATTGTAATATTTTCTTTGAAATTTCAAATAAAAATTGAAATAAATTAAATAATGCTACATAAAACAAAATGGATAAATTTTCAATAAAATTTTGAATGCATTAAACAAATTAAAAGGGAATACATACAGTATGATTCCAATTATATATGAATCACAATAGAGAAAACTAAATTATACTGTTTAGAGCTGTATTAATAATTCATGAAACTAAATATAAAAGCAAGGAAAAATACTTATCAGAAAAGCCAGGACTATCACTGGGGTTAAATAATCAATGGCAGGAAAAGAATGGAAAATAAGCTTGGTGGGCAGCAAAAGATTAGGTTACCTCTGTTTTGGGTATTTATTTCGACAACTCAATCCATTTCAATTCGACAAATATTAAAATAGTTCTGTGCAAACAATAGGAGTTAGATACGGTATATGCAGAGATAAATTCTCAAAGAACATTAAGACTGGTAAACATAGAAAATAAAGAATAAGCAAAAAAGAGAATCTTTCAAGGTAAAAGATTTTATAAGAATTCCAGTGATTTGTTTAAGAGAGGAAATCATTAGCATTATTAGAATGCATTTTATTCAGTCGTATATAAACATATTCAACAAATACTCATTGAAATTCTACCCTGAGGATTTGGATTAGGAAGGAGACAGTAGAAAAGCAGAACAGAAGACAGGTTTGAAACAATTTGGATGTAGAATTAATGGGGATTTGACGATAGTTTGGTATGTAGCAGGAAAGAATGTAGTGGCAAGGATGATGCTTGGAGCTTTGTCTCTGGACCTCCCGAAGCATACAGGCCACTGATGGAGACAGACAGGCTGGGGAAGCAGCAGATTGGGCTGAGGAGAGTGAGGGAAGGGGCAGGTTTGTGGAAAAGATAGAAAGCTTTGTGAGGAATGCCTACAAAAATTGGAAACTATAGACATTAATTATGTTGCTATGTATTTGTGTTTAGAATTCTTAAGAGAGGAAGAGTCTGGAAATATGCATTGGGAGATTTTCAATATAGAAATTCTATTAAAAATCATAAGAATGGATATGATAATTTAGGAAAAGAGTTTATAGTTTATGATGAGTAGGCCCAAGAAGCAACTTCCAAAGAAATTCAATATTTAGAAATGAGATTAAGGAGGAAGACATTTCAAAGGAAATGGAGAGAGAGAAACTAGAAAAGTTAGAAAAGCACGCTTTCATTGCAGCAAAAAGATGTTTCAGAAAGGGAATTAAAAAAATTGTTTCCTACAGGCTTGAGGATTTGATATTTAAATCGTTATCTAAATCACAAGATGGATCCTGAATGGCAGATGCGATAATTAATGGCTTTCCCTGGGGAGGAAACATCGAGAAGAGGGAGAAAAGTGAAAAACCACACAACCTATCTCATAGGTATTTGCTTGGATTTTGTGTAGATGTCAGCTAAACTACAGGGAGACATTTCACACATATGCGAGTGAGAAAAGCAGTAAAGAGATTAACATTTTGTATGTTTAACTATTCTCATGTTTTTTCTTTCACTTTTGTCAATGTACATGATTACGGGAGAGGAGAGTCATAAATGAGAGTATATTAATAGAAGAAAGGAAGCTGTAATAAGAAATTCTGGGTAATTCAATACTGTACTATAATCCTTATGCCTTCAAGACAAAGCTTGATAGATCTTAGGACCCAGACGTTGCAAGGACAAATTACTTCTGAGTCCAAAATAAATACTGATGGATTGATTGATTGGTCTCTGTCTTTCTGACATACTGGAAGCTGGCTCAGTGATGCTCAGATTTCCTCCCACAGTTTCACAATTTACGTGAAAAGACAAAGGAATAAGAGAGCCTCTATAGAGAAATACAACTTTCAGTAGTAATTTCTGAAATTGTTTGAAATTTTCTACTTGGCTATAAAGAAAAATATGTTCATAATGTAGTAGGTTATACCTAAAATCCTTAAATTGTGTTTGTCAAATACAGATCCAAATTGCAGCCCAAAATATTAATATTATTCATAAAATACACTTGTGATTTATTTCCATTTGTCAGATAAATTTGGGGTAGTTTTAGAGCCTTCCAACACCCAAAAATAGTGAAAAGAGATTTTAGGAATCACAGAACTGTGTAAAACACTTTCTTTATTCTTCTAGAAAAATGTATCTGCATTCATAATGTTCCTCATTTTGAAAATTTCTCACTTATTTCATTTAATGACAGAATACATTATGAATTATCCAAACTATTTTTCTCAGTGCTTGGTACCATACCTCTACATAGTTTTAGGAATTATGAATCTTGGCTTGATTTTTGTGGCAGTTTACCAGAAAACATTCTTTGGAGAATGCACCAGTTTCTTTTTCAACTTTGTTTACACATAAGTACAATCCTAATATAGGAATTCTGTAAACAGAATTCTATGTGCGTTAGACTTTCCCTTGATTCAAATTTTATCTGCTGACTCTAATGTGGTCAGAGATGCTAAAAGCAGTAGATGTTTCTACTTCCCAGCAGGTGGTGCTTTCAACCAGAGATTGACAATGCTGGTCGGTCCTGCTTCTCCTCTCTGGATCCCAATCTTAATAACTGTCCTTCAAAGATTCATTTGAAACCAAACTGATTTGAAAATCTTGCTCAGCTCTTCCTGGTGAATCTTAAAGTGCATCAATGATAAGGAAATACTATCAGCTTAAAAATGATAATGTCTTACTACACACTTTTAATAAATCAGTAAAATAGAAAACTACAGTAATAAAAATAACATTCCCCCTTTCCTTTCCCTTTTTTCTGTGTATTAGCTTTGTTCTTTTGTTATTTTGAAGGACCAGCACAGCTACTAATGTGGAAGATAGGCTCTTTCTCATGGCATTCATTTTACCTGTTCCTGATACATTCGTCAAAGTTTCCTTCACAAAAGCAGATTCTCAGTTCTATAGCAAAAAGCATAGAAAAGCTCCATCCTCTTCCCAGAGGTGGGAAACATGTTTAACTTCACAAAGATTTGTGAATATTTAATAAAGAAGGAAGATAATGTGGCACTTTCAATGCCAAGTTGCCTAATGCATGTGTTTGATCCATCTATAAGTTGCATCTGTTGTGAGGCAAGAGTTCACCTCCTTTCGTCAGTAAATCTCCCATTCCAATCATTTCTTATTATAAAAGTATGTGGGAGGATTTGTTTCAAAAAACCAAGGTTTGGGGAAGAAGACAGAAGTAGCTGGTTGGCTTTGAATCTATTGTGAACTACCACATATAGTTTAAATCACAGAAATTAGGATAGAACAATGAGTAACTTGGATTTACATTTGACCTCTAGTCTCTTCTATCTCTAATCACTATTGAGAAAGACAATTATGGCTTTAACGATTATTTATTTCAGCCTGATAAACTTGATGCTTAAAATTTTCCTGCAAATTTGGACCTTACTGATTATACAAACATGCTTGTACTGCCCAGTGATTTGCAAATTTAGCTCTGCCTGAGAAAGACCTGTGATTTCTCCTGCAACTTTTTCAATGGAAACTGAAGATGCAATTTTACAATTCTTATACAGTCAATCTGGCATGAAGCCAAATTTACAAGTAATTTTGAGAACTGTGTATGGCAGTTCCATCAGTGCCATTTTTCATGAATATTTTCAAATAACACACTTATAAAATCTAATGAAACAACATAGCCCTCTCCAGTCTTTCTGGGAAGCATCTGAAATGTGGAATCTCTATACTTGTTCAAGTGGAGGGAATGCCAACATCCTGCCTGTCAAGTCATCAAAGCTTAAATATGTTAAACATATTTCCTTCTTAAAATGAATACTGTCTATACCATTTGTGCACCATTCACTCAGAAATGTGGCTGCTGGATGAAGGAGAGAGGTATCACAAACTTAGTGGAGATTTTTTTTAACTTGCAAACTTGTCTCTCTGACTCTAAAGGCGTTACTTGTGCTGCACCTCTTTAATTCTGTCTTGCTACAGCTTAGTCCTTTATCCTTGAAGCTTCATAGAGTGTTTTATTGTACCCTGAGATGTAGGAGTGAAAACCTTTTAGCGGTGGTATCAACCACGTTACATTAGAGCATAATAAAATATTAAGAAGCTGAATTAACAAAAATGACTACATAGCATATACATACTGAATAATTATTGTTTATGTGGTCTATTTGACTGTAAAGCTTTCTGGATGCATTCGATGTTAAACGTTTCACTTATGACCACACAGGAAAAGACAAAAGCAAAATGAAAACCTGACAAGCAACACAAAAGGTGAATATTTGGTTATATTTTGTAGTTTCATCTCTATGTTTTTCAATAACTTTCAAAAACTATTTTCTTTGGGTTTTGTGAGGGTTTGTGGGGCTCCAACTAATAGCACCCCCTCTCTATGCTCAAGTGGCTAAATTAATTTATAAAATAAACCAGAAAAGGTAAAGCAATGAAGACACAGCTATCAACTTTAAAAAAAAAAATGTGGATTGTATCTCTGGGCATGTGGTCTTGTAATATCGGACTATGGAATTGGTAACAGCTGTGTACCTAGTAAAATGGAGTAATGGAAAACTGCAGGCTTTCCTGAGTGGGAAGCCTGCACTGTCATGAAGGCACAAACTAGAACACATGCTTATTATGGGCAGAAGAGAGAGAAATGTGCCAGATTACTAATGTTGGATTTTTCCCTCTAAATTTACTAATCAGGATAAGTCACTCCTCCACCCTTGGAGAGAATGAATAGAAGGCAGAGGAGAAGAAGAAACTCTATCCAATTGAAAATAAACACACAAAACCATAGGATGAAAAGTCCCCCATGGAGTACATTAGATATTTGTTCTATAATCATTTGGGCATAAGAATTCTTTAGTGAATTATAAAGAAAATGTAATATATATACATGGTAGAATACTACTCATCCATAAAAAAGAATATGATGATGTCTTTTGCAACAACTTGGATGGAAGTGGAGGCCATTATGCTAAGTATATCTCAGGAACAGAAAATCAAATACCGAATGTTTCACTCATAAATGGAAGCTAAAGTATGGGTATACAGAAGCATACAGAGTGCTACAATGGACACTGGAGGCTCAGGAGAGGCAGGAGGGGGTTGAGAGAATAAAAATTATCTATTGGGTACAATGTACCCTATTCGAGTGGCAGGTATACTAAAAGCCCAGACACCACCATTATATTAGTCCTTTATCCTTGAAACTCAATAAAGTATTTTATTGTGTCCTTAGATGTAGAAGTTAAATCATCTAGCGATGCTATCAATCACATGTTCTATTAGAACATAATAAAATATTAAGAAGTTGAATTAGCACAAATTACTACATAGCATATACATACTGAATAATAATTGTTTATGTGGTTTATTTGACTATAAAGTTTCATCCATGTAACGAAAAATCACCTGTATCTCCAAATCTATTGGGAGGAAAAAAAAAATTCTTTAGTCAACCATATTAAGGAGAAGAGCAATTTATCAGTTTACATTCTGGAATCTTTGTGCAGTGGTTTACTTTTCTTCCTTATGAACTCTGAAATAAGTCAGAGAAGAATATTATTTAAATCACTTTTTATATGAGGTTGAAAATTTACTCTATATTCTATTTCTCATCAAAAATTATATCCAATCACATCCTTCTAGAGAACCTATCAGAAACTCTGCAGTAAGATTAAATTTTTAACAAGCTTTTTTAAATAAAATGCCAAAATAGAGATGCCCCAGATTTGAATATAAATACCTTCTTCCATTATTAAATTCTCAGGTAAAATTAAAATTCAAATATCATATCCCCTTGCAAATTAAATTCCTAAGACATTCAATTTCAAAGGAATTAAATCCCAAATCAAACTACCTTGGCCTTGTGAGTAAAATACTCCCAATTTTTCCCCACTGTTTTGTTATTCATTTCAATCTCTGCTAGAACTATTTACAATGACTGAATTTAGTTAGGATCCATTTGACACCTTCAGCCTCTTCTATTTTACAGTGGACTGAATATATTTTTTCAAGGTTATAAAGTTCTGTTGTTTCAGTACCAAACCTCTACACCTCACTTTTAAGGATTTTTTTTCCCTCTGTACCTTAAATCTATATTTAATACTTGACTTCCAACAAATAACACTATCATCTTCTCAAATGTCTAAAGAAATGTTTTTTCTAAGACGTATTTACTTTTTATATCCATTCACTAACCAATACCTGTGACTCTACAAACTCCACACATCCAATCAAGAACTAATTTTGCCTCTACTCGTCCTTACATTCAATCACTACTTTAGCTTCACTATCAAATCTCTAGGGCTGCATTCTTAGTTCAAACTATAATTATCTCTCTTTGGATTACTGTGGGAGTAACCGTTCCTTCTACAAAAAGATGAAATGTCCTTATGCCTAAGTCATCATTCCTAACCTTGGGTTATAAAATATCCTCTTACCTATACAAGGACTTTGATTCTGCAATATCCACTCCCTCTGATTGATCAGATATTGTTTATTTTTGATGAAATGCCTTTTCCTTTCACTAAAACGTAAGCTCCAAGAGGTCTGGTGTATTGTTTGCCTTGTCACTATATACCATCTCTTAGAAAACTTTGTAGCGTAGAGAAGGCACTCATTAAATAGTCAAAATATTCAAACCCATTTTCAACAATAGCAAGAGTAATTTTTCTGAATTGCAAAGTTGACCATATAGTTTTTTGCTCTAAAATTCTTCAATATCTCCCCAGTATCCTTGAAATAAAGTTCCAATTCTTTAGGGAGATAGCGTGGTCCAACCCAACTTATTTGCTTAATTTTACTCTTAGTTACTTTTGCCTTATTTGTTATATTTCTGAATTTGTTGGCCGTATACTATTCCCAGAATGTACCTGGCTGTCTCTCCTGGATCATACTTTGTATGCACCACTGTCTTTGCCAGGGGCACACAGTCCTAACTATCTACCTTTTAAATTTTCCTTCGTACTTGCTTTAGTTTTTGACTAACAAGACTGATTAAGTTCCCTCTTATGTGTTTAAATAGCAATCTGTATTTGTATTAAACCACTTAGTTTACCACATATATGAAGTATATACTGAATCTGTCAGTATTAAATGACAAATAATATAAATCCACTTACCAAGTTCAAGCAAAAATAATTTTAAATAGATAATTTGGCCCTTAGAAACTGTTAGATGATCTCGGATCCTTCATGTATGCTTTCTCTTTTGTTTTCCTATGACATTGTAAGTGCCATGACTATTATTATCATATCCACAGCACAAACGTAGGGCCTTGGGTGTAATATGTTCATAACAAACAACAAAATAGACCAGGATTTTTGTTCACTTAGAGTAATCTTATACTAAAAATTCATTAATTCACAGAGATTAGCACTTAAAAAATCATGTTTGATTTGTTCTAGCAGAATGGTCACAATTATGGCAGAAAGCAACCAGACATTTACAGTTTTTACTGGCTACCTGACCAGGTCTCTTAAGTTTTGTTTGACTCTAGTTCACTAAATCTGGATGCCACTGCAGAAGTAGTGGATAGGGAAACTCAGTTAACTTCATTTCCATGAGTCATATTGCTATGGTTATTTCTTGGCTTGTCAGAGACTCATTTCCAGGACCCAATGGGACCACTTTTTCTTGATAATTCTCTTAGAGTCTCTCTTTGCTCAGTTATTACAATCTCTGAATTCCTTCATAGTGCAATCCACTGTTTCAGATAATATTAAGACAACTTGTAAGCATTAATCTGCTCTTATCTGGATTCTTTTGGGTACAAGTGGCAAAATTCAGCCCAAATTGACCAAAAGGAAAAAAAAAATAACCAAACAAAAAATGATATCATTCTTATGTAAAGCATTATTGTGCACATAATATTTTCAAGACACTTCCCCACTCCTTCTTTCATTTCTCTTTTTCATTCTTTAAAGTGCATTTTCAGAAATGTTCTCCTACCTCCCATGTAGGCCCTCTCATCAGTTGACAACACTAATGGAAAGAAACAGTCCCTATTACATTAGTTCCAAAATAATCTGAGAATTAAATCTCATTGGTCTTGTTTGGATACTATTCCACTATTCGAATCATTCGCTGTGGTCCCAGATTGGAACACTCTGATTGGTAATCTCTGGGACATGCAAGCTGCCCCCATGTGTCAGAAGCTATGAAATAGCATCAGTCTCATCCAATACCAATAGGTTTTTTTTTTTTTTAAATACTTTGGAGAAATGTTATTTCTCAATGGAAAAATCAGGGTTTTATTTACCAGAATGAAAGAAAATAGATACTAAACAGTTAAATTAAACAAATAACTATTATTTTATATTTTTCACATAGACCAATCTTATGTTTATGCTTTCAGATGCTGAGAAAAAAACTAGGAGTTTGCCTTCCCCACCCCCACCTCCTTTCTTATGTGCTTCACTCAGGGTCTCCTGTGGGGCCCTGCAGATTCGCACTCCATCCTCCACAATTCCTTCTGCCTTCAGAGGCCTGTGTGAACAGCACAAATGGGCTGCCTCACCCTCTAGCTTCAGGTGGCTTCTGCCTTTGGGGACTACGAGAAAGGAGGGAAGAAAATCAGGGTGAACAAGTTATTTCCCTAAGTCCCCTCCTGGTAGAATTGCTTTAGGATCAGAAGATCCTAATTTTAATATGTGAAAATGAAATTAGACATGTAAGAGATTTATTGAAGGAAATTCCTTTGAAGGTTAAGTAGATAAGGATTGCTCAGGACATGGCACAAATCTGATACCTATGCAAAGACAAGGAGAAGTAAAGAGGGTAGGTAGTAAGGGCCTCAGATTAAAGCACAATTTTAAGAAAAGTTCAGCCAGACTGGTGGGGAGTCTCCTAGCCAAAGTTGTTCATTAGAAGAGTTCTACATCCCTTAAGAATGGGTCAGCACTTGCACCTGTTCCATGCTTACACATTGGCTGGGGGTAGCCAAAAGGAAGGGCGGCCTTGGTATGTGGTGTTGGAACCAATAGTATGGAAGCTGGGACTATCATTTGCCTATGCTTCCTACAATAGTTTCTTTTGAAGGAGTTCCAAAAGGTACATTTCCATGGCTGTCAAAATATGGTAACATTTCTTCTGTTATTATACTCTACAATATATTGTGGATTCACTACACCCTGTTCACACCCACACACACACACACACACACACACACACACACACTAGTTACCGTAACTGCAGTGTTGCATTTATTTTCCATAAGGAAACTGACTGATACACACATCATTATTAGTGTTTATATTTTCTAAATAGAAATCTAGAGTTGAATGGCTACTTCAACTTAAAAGGAAAACATTGAGAAAATAAACAATACTGACTTCAGAAATCATAATTTAGCAATTCAATGGCAACATTTTAAGCTTTATTCCATTTTGATGAAAGTGCAGTGAAAAAAATATATATGCAAGGCACAAAACTAAAAAATATATTGGTATTCTAAATTTGATCTCAAAACAGTTTATTGCTGAAAAGTAATTAGATCCTTTTAAATGATTATTTTAAATTAATGGATTTTATTCAAAATCATCATAACTTTATTAGTGCAATGCTATCCCCTGAAAAAAAAAACAACACTGAAATATTTATAAACAAAAAATGAATGTTGGGAACAGAAGAATGAGATGCAGGTATATGACAGAAATAAAGGTGTAACATTGAATATTATATTTCTATTTTTGGGGAGGAATAGTATGAATTAATTCATGTGTTTACCAAATTTTTGTTAGGTGTCTACCATGTGCTAGAAAAGATCTGGATAACCGTGCTTACAGCTGTTCCAACACATACACACATGGTCCCTGATTTCATGAAGCTTACATTCTAGGGAAAATAAGAATGTTAAATAAATATATCATCCCAATACATATAATCATTTTAAAGCTGTCTAATATTTTAGAAATCCATTATCCAATTCAACCATGGCACTATATAGATGAATAAAATAAAATACAATCTCTCAAAGGGAGAGATAAAATGAGAACAGATGTCTCCCAAACCTTAGCTCAGGAGAGAATGCATAAAGCAAACCATAAGATTCTGAATATGTTCTATAGTTTTCCAGCCTTTAACCTTAACTTCTCAACTTTATTCTCCAAAGATTAGTGATGTTACTGAAGCAAATGTGAGTTTATGACACACTCCTGATCTGTATTTCAAGTTGTTCTAGAAATTGCTATACATTTTTCATTTCTTTTACTCTATGAGGAAAAATAGCATTTCTTTAAGGGTAATTCCTCCTTTTAAGAGCCTTGAGCCTACTTCTTCATACGTGTTCTTGAAATTTCACATAACTCCTTTACTATTCTATCATTCTTTCTTTGTCTTCTCTTCTTCCTTTGGAGATAACACAGCAATGGCAAACTGTTACATGTTTTTCTAAAGCTCTCACCAATATTCCAATAAATTATCTAGATATGATTTAGTAAAGTCTTGAATAGTTCTCAAACATAAGATAGATGATTGGAATCCCGCAATTTTTCAGTATCAGAAGAAGGGCAATGCCCTATTAGCTCAATACTTTATAAATTCTCTTTCACTGAAATGCCTTTTATCATAACCTTAGCTCTTATTGAAAATCATTAACAAAAATAGTCATATGAAAATTTATTCTGCATTTGCTCTATAAAGGTGATAAGATCCATTATCTACTCTGTAGTTCAAATATTCTATATTAGATCCCATGTGAAAAATGTGTTATAAAGTATGAATTAACTTTCTTTTCATTGAGAAAACCGTGTGTTTTTCACTTTCTGAAAAAAGCTATACAATTTCCGGTGATATATTTCATATTTTGGCTGCTTAGATTCTAATCTGATATTCCATTATAGCAACAATCTTAATCATATTGCTTAATATTTTGACTGTATTTCTTTTTAGCTTTGTAAATAACGAGTTTTATGTCCATGAAACTCCTGGCTGGAAATAAAAATGGTCCTCGACCTTTTGAATGAAATCTTAACCTAAGATGATATATCAAGCAATTGATTGATAAATATTGATGGACAGTAATTTTGAGAGACATTGTTATAGATTGTAGTTGAATAAAAGCAAATGAATATGAATGAAAGAATAATACATCAGGCCATCACTGCTTTGGAGCTATGGGACCCCAAATGTAGCCACCTATACTAACTGATAGCCTGTGAGGAAAGGCATCTAAGGCCAGACAGCCAATCGGGACATAGGACTGCAGCACTTCCTGGAGGTGTCTAAGAGCTAGGGCTTCTCTGTGGAGGGCATTTCAGATTATCCCTCAAAGCGTTGGCCTTTTAAGGAACACCACTCAAAAACATTCCAGAAAAATTAGGAGCCATATTAGGGTAGTCTGTGGGACCAGACTGCTAAAGGGATGGATCCAAGTTCTATTGATTAAAAAAACCAGTCCATAAGAACAAATCTATTAATAACAATTCTGCTGGTGGTTAAAAGGTCTTTGTAAAGAGCTGCTCTCGTGGATGATGGATAAAACTGCATTTCAGAAACACTGCAAGATAACATTTCCCAGACCTAGCAATCTTTGAGGGAAGTTCACATACCATTTGTCTGGGCCTCTTGAGCATATGTAGTGTGGTAAGTAATTGGAAACTGTCCAGGACTTCTGTCTTTGCATGGAAGTCCTGACTCATTTTGCTGGCCGATTTTGGGGACACTCTATTTTGTCTCTCGGAGGGATTCTCAAGTCAGCTCAGCTCCTGGACTTTAATATGGTGACTTTTGGTAGTTACCTTACATGGAACTTTCCTTTACAACTGCCTCATGTTCTTCAGTTTGTACAAGAAGCACTTCCAACTTGTCTCCTTGGGTAGGAGGCCAATATTGATTCCCATTTTTTTTTTTTTTTAACATTGTGGAACTTCAAACAACTCCTTCTCTCCCATTATTTAGCCACTTCAACACTAGGCAGTTTCAACTCTAGCCACTGGGTAACAACGAGATGAAAGTCTTCTTGCTAGCTCAATATCTGGGACTTCTATTAGAGATTTCTGTAGAACATCTTTTCACATGAAGATGTGCAAAGCCCTTCCACCAGAGCTGGCTGGTCTCTGAGTTCAGTGTTTACCGTTTTCAAACCTGGATCCATGCCCTATATTTACTTCCCTTCTCCTAGAGTCCCAGGTCCCAGCTCTCTGTAGCCTCTTCCTATTTTACTATTTTTTATTTGAGCCCTGATTAATCTCCCCATAAACCTTTCCAACAATTAGGGTCCCAAGGAGCCTAATGAGCACTTATTGACAGTCCTGCCTGGAACATTCAATATATTTTTAAGCTGTTTTTTATGCCACCCAGCTCCATTGTGTTGATCAGCGTATACTCCTCAATTCATAATACTCATAAAATTGATCTCTGGAAAGCCATTGAGAATGGATGATGGGTAAAGCTGCATTCCAGAAACAGACACTGCAAGATAACATTTCCCAGACCTAGCAATCTTTGAGGGAAGTTCTCATACCATTTGTCTGGGCCTCTTGAGCATACGTAGTATGCTAAGTAACTGGAAACTGCCCAGGACTTCTGTCTCTGCATAATAAATCTTCATAGCAAATATTCACCTTCAACAATCCAACCCGCCAGTCCTTCTGACTCCTGCCTTAGTCACACATGCTGTCAGGTTAGACAGAGGCCCTTAAGTGTTCATATATTCTTATAGATGATTTTATAGTTTTCTATGTATATATTTTAAATTTACATAAATTATGATACACTATAATTCTTACTCTGCCTATTGTTTTCATTCAATAGAATGTTTTCAGTATTGATCCATAACTATGTTTTCATTTTTATTAATATACCTTTATTCACAGTATTTTATTATATATTAAAAATCTGCTTTATCTACCTTTATTTCCTAAGATTGCTCAGAT
>CAUYSK010093782.1:0-26452 GCA_963575035.1 Avahi laniger
GTCGACTCCCTTCAGTATGTGTTCTGCGGGGAATACCAAGATCACAAGGGCAAAATGGTAATGGGTGTGGGAAGAGAGAATCTTTAAGTGTCTTAAATATTGGTGATTCAACCTCAAAAACTACATAAAGCAGGAGTGCCTTGAAGGCAGGACTGTGCTTCTCTCATCTCAAAACTCCAGCTCCCCACCCAGCATCGAACTGGGGCTCATTTGTTGACTGAATGAGTCAACAAGCCCTCAGTGTACAAAGTCACTTCACTACTCAGTTTATGCTTCTATTAAGCAGGGGCAATGCTGGTTTCAAATCTGCTATGTGTATATTCCTGCAAAGCCACGTAGACATTTAACAGCCAAGAATTACTGTTATTTATCATTAATAATCAAAAATTAACAGAAAAGCAGAATTTATAATGTCTTTCCACGGTCTCCCCAAATGACGCTGACTGCTCTTCCCTGGACCTATCCCACACCACACCATGCAGGAATTCCCTGCCCCACTCTTTTTCCTTAAGGTACATCCTTCTGAAACATGAGTCTAATGCTTCCAATGTCTAGGCTCCCATGATCAGACCGGCATGGACCTCTCTGGTCTGACTTGGTAGGAGAGCTCAGGAGAGCTGCTCAGAGCAGAGGTGGCTTTCCTCAACACTGCCTGACCACATTGCCTGGGAATCCAGCCTGCTAGCTTTACATCCTGCTGAACTTTCAACTTCCTTCAGCTAGCAGTGACCTGTTTCCTTGGCAGAGACCAAGGGAGATAACGTTAATAAATCCCAGCTGCAGAAAACAGTGCTTTTAATGAGGAAGGAGTGGGGATGATGGAAAGGTAGAGACCCACCAGGCCATGTCTAATGCTGTGCTGCGCCAGCCCTGGCCTGTGTTCCTTCTGTCACCTCCCAGACTTTTGGCTGGCCAGGCCTGTTCTGAGCCCCAGGAGAAGAAAAGGACCCCAGCCCATGGCCATCCTGCCTGCCTAGCCCACACAGGACCCTAGTGCCAAGGCAGAATCAGCCAGGTCATGGGAGCCCTAGGCTGGCAGTGACCACATTCCCCAAAGTGACCTTCTCTGTCCTTAGGTGCTCGGGGCCCTGGGACTGTTCCCAGGGGCTGGAAGAGATGTTTAAACGAGAAGCTTCTCTTACCTGCAAGGATCTGCTCATGTGGCTTCCTCGCCCAGGACTCCTTCCCTGACCCTCCGTTCACTCCACAAACACTGACTGCATCTCCTGGGCTCCCAGCTCAAGTGCAGACGGTGGGTGAAATGGGAGCAGTGGCTGCCCTGACGTTACCCAAGCTCCAGCTGGGGAGGTAGCTAGTCATCAGGTGATTGCACTGGGCTGAGATCGGAGCTCAGAACCTGAGGGCTTCCTGGAAGAGGTGTTCCTCAGCTGAGTCTTCCAGGGTAGCAGGAGGCCAACCAGGTTAACAAAGGATAAACTATGAAAAGAAGAAACCAAGCCGTAGGAGAGGTTCACACATGTATGTTTTCCCAAAAGCATGGGAACAGTTCAGGAGGTCCCACTTCCATCCCAGTCCACAGGGTGAGCTCTGGAGGGATGGAGAGAAATAAGGTCTAGTAATTTTTGTTCTCTTCTCTAAGTAAATAGCTAGAACTACAAGCACTACTTCAGGAATCCTAAACGGTAATAAAACTTTAAGAAAAATGTAGGGGAAGGAAAGAAATGAAGATTTGAAGGAAAACTGGTCTGAAGCAAAGATTCTAAAATTATAATGATTCCTCTACTGAAGCAGAAATGAATTTCATCAAAAACCTCTGAATTTATCTCAAAACTGGCCCCCAAGAGGCCACCCAGAATGGAACTCTGGAGCAAGCTGCCCACTCTGCCTGAGGCAACAGAGACAGGAAGGGCCGAGACCACAGGACAGACAGGTGGACACCGCAGCTGCCCAAGATGCTTTTGCCACCAGGAACACTTTTTAAAAACTTTTTATTTTGTAAAGTTTCAAAAATGTACAGAGAAGTTCCAAGAATAGCACAGTGAACTCCCTTATACCATCTAGATTCACCAGTTGTTCACATTTTCCCCATCTGCTTTATCTATCTGTAAAGAGAGATGTGTGTGTGTGTGTGTGTGTATTTTGATGGATCCCCTGACAGTAAGGTGCAGATATCATGACATCTCACCCTAAATGCTGCACTTTTCTCTCTTAAGACCAAGGACATTATAAAATCACAACACAGTTATCAAAATCAGAAGTTGTGATATTGATATATTCCATATTCAAACATCACCAAATGTGACATAATGTCCTATCTAGAAAATGATCATTTTTCTTGATTCGGGTCAGAACACTCATTAAAGAGCAGTTGTGTGCAGGATGCAGCCAGGTCTCAAGTACTTGTGGTTCACAAACACTGTGAACAACAAACTTCCCCAAAATAATTAAGTGGAAATATAAAACATAATGATAATCAAGAATAATCATCATCCCAGGTCAAGAATGGTCTCTGACACATAACAAGGCGCGGCGGAAGGGATCTGGGCACAGCAGCAGAGGATGATGAATCCCTGGTTGATGCCAGACTTGGTCTTTGGCTCCATGTTTAAGAAATCAGGAGTCACACACCCTCAGGCCTGCTGATCCTCTCTGTCCTTGGGAGTTGGCAGTGTAGACCAGAGCGGGCCATGGTGCAAAAGAGCAGAGGACCTGGGCTCACACCTCTCAACCTGCCGGGTTCTGTGGAGAAGTCCTGCCGCTGCTGCAGGCCTCAGTTTCCCCATCTGCAGAACCCTAGCTCTTCCCTAACGCCCGATGGGGCCCCTACAACATGCTCCCAGCTCAGCCTAGGCTGTCTCGAATGGGGCCTAGCCCACACCCTTGTCTCCCACTCTGGTCCCTCAGCACTCCAAGCTAAACCATGACACCCAGGTGGCCCCAAGTCCTGTCGAGGGCCAGTTCTTTCTGTCCCCCACTCTGTTTTACTTGTGGCTCCTTCCTCTCCCTCCAGCCACCCATACAGCCACATCTGCCCCCTCAACCATGGCCACCCTCAGCCATGCAGTCCTGATCCAGAGGTGATTACCACTGCTTTTCTAAGAACCAGAAAACAATGAAATATACTGGCAGGCTCCCTCTGGCTGCCCTTCTGCCCTGAGTGTAAAAACCAAACTCCTTGGCCTGGACAAATCCCTTCCTCACTGGGCTCCCTGCCTCCCCTGACCACATGTCCCCTCAAACTCTCCTGCCAAACTGACCAACATCAGGGAGCAGCAACACTGGCAGGCAGGGAGGTAGCATTCTCCAGGGGACTGCTGAGGCCATGAAGATTCAGAAAGGTTGAGGAGCTTGCACAAAGTCACAGAGCTCACATGTGACAGGACCAGGTCACAAATAAGTGAGCTCCAAACAGGCTGCCTTCATTCCACATTAAAAAGTAAAATGTTGGCCGGGCGCGGTGGCTCACACCTGTAATCCTAGCACTCTGGGAGGCCGAGGCCGGCGGATTGTTTGAGCTCAGGAGTTCGAGACCAGCCTGAGCAAGAGCGAGACCCCATCTCTACTAAAAATAGAAAAGAAATTAATTGGACAACTAAAAATATATAGAAAAAACTAGCCGAACATGGTGGCGTATGCCTGTTGTCCCAGCTACTTGGGAGGCTGAGGCAGGAGGATCGCTTGAGCCCAGGAGTCTGAGGTTGCTGTGAGCTAGGCTGACGCCACGGCACTCACTCTAGCCAGGGCAACAAAGTGAGACTCTGTCTTAAAAAAAAAAAAAAAAAAAAAAAACATAATGAAATATCACTTTACATCTGTCAGAATGTATGGGTGAGAACGTGAAGTTGGAACCCTTGTACACCATTGATGGGAACGCAAAATGGTCCAGTTGCTACCAAAAGCAATATGGAGGTACCTCAAAAAATTAAAAATAGAGCTATCATGTGATCCAGCAATCCTACTTCTGGGTATTTATCTAAAAGAATTAAATTCAGAATCCCAAAGAGATAATAGCATTTTCATATTTATTGCAACATTATTCACAATAGACAAGATACGGGAAAAAACCTACATTTCTATCAACAGATGAATGGATAAAGAAAATGTGGTATATATGTACAATGAAATACTAAGCCCTAAAAAAGAGGAAAATTCTGCAATATATGATGACATTGATGTACCTCAAGGACGCTGTGTTAATGAAATAAGCCAGTCACAGAAAGTCAAATACTGCAGAATTCCACTTACATAAGGTGTCTAAAGTAGTCAAATTCATAAACCTAAAGAGAGAAATAGTAGTTGCCAAAGGCTGAGGGGAGGGAGTACTGGTAAGTTACCAATCATTGGGCATAAAGTTTCAATTAAGCAAGATGAATAAGCTCTAGAGATTTGTCAACTACAGTCAACAATAATGTATGATATACTTAAAAATCTGTTATAAGGGTAAATCTCATGTTAAGTGTTCTTATCACAATAAAATAAAGTTTTTAAAAAATAGTCAAAAGATTCGAAAAGACAATTTACCAAAGAAGATATGTGAATAGCCATTAAACACATAAAAATATTCTTCAACACTATTAATCATTAGGAAAACATAAATTAAAACCCAATGAGATATGACTACACATCTTCCAAAATGATTAATATTAAAAGAAACTAACGACACCAAGTGTTGGTGATGAGAGAGCAACTGGAATTCTTATATATTTCTGATGGGAATTATTAAATAATACTTATAACCATATTAGCAAAGAGTTTGGCATTTTCTTTTAAAGTTAAACATATACTTATCAAACAATCTGGAAATCCTACTCTAGGAATTTACCTAAGAGCAATAAAAACATATGTCCACACAAAGACATGCACAAAAATGTTCATAATTGCTTTGGTCACAAGAGCCAAAAATCTGGAAGCAACTCAAATGGCCACCAATAAGAAAATGGATTACCAATGTATAGTATACCCATTGCACAGAACTGTACCAAACTATAGACTTATTATGCATACATTTTATTTTTATGTAAATTATACCTCAATAAAGTTGATTTAAAAACTAAATATCTGAAGAAAAAAATTAATTCAGAATTAAACAGCATATTGGACATGGCTGAAGAAAGAACTAGCATACTGGAATATAGAAGAGTGGGAATTACTCAAAATGTAACACAGAGACAAGGAGATGGACAATAGTAAACAAATTCAAGAGAAGTGGAAGATGAAATGAAAAGGACTAACATATGTCCAGTCAAAATCTCAGAAGAATAGAATTAGAACAGAAAAGAGGTAACAGAAATAATGGCTGAAAATTTATAGAATAGGTAAGAGAGATAATTTCACAGATATAAAAAGCACAGCACTACCAAACAGATTAATAAGATGAAATAAATCCTAGACATATTGTGGTAAAACTTCAGAGCACTAAAAACAAAACAAAAAAGATCTTACAAGCAGCAAGAAAGAAAAGTTAGAGCACTTTCAAAGAATAACAATTAGATGAACAGCAACAAGGGAAGCCAAGAAATGGTGAATTATTTCATCTTTGAATGGTTGAGCAAAAAATAAATATCAGCGTATAATTCTGTACCCAGAAAAACTATCTTTTAAATTTTAAAATTATCCTCATCTCTTAAGAATGAGTGCAAATTAAGCATATTTTCTGATTTTAAAAACAGAAATGGTGAGAGTTTACCACTCATAAAATTTTACTAAAGAAATTTCTCAAAGCTGTTCTTTAGGAAGAAAAAAATAATCTGGAAGAAACGTCTGAGATGCAAGAAGAAAAAATGATCAAAGGTATTGGTAAACTATACAGTTATTTATCCATATAAAATAACAATGGCTTATTAATAGGGTTAAAAAAATTTAAATTCTGAGCAAAAATATTACATCAATTGAAAGATAGCAATCTGATCAAAGTGTTCTTGTATTATTTAGAAAGGTAGTTAAGATGTCAATGAACTTTAGACTTTAAGGTGCATGTTAAAATTTTGAGGACAACCAATAAAAGAATAGAAAATAACATGTATAACTTCCAAATTTGAGAAGGAAAACAATAAGATAAGAAAACAAATCAACTCAACCCCAAAAGGTGCAATAGATCACTCCAGGGCCTTCTAGGTCATGGTAAAGCTAGTGGATTTTGGTCCAAGTGTAGAATTTTGCTGGAATTCTGGAAGATCCAAGATATTAATAAACGTGAGATATGTTCATTCTCAGTGCCCAGGGAGATTATTCTTGGATGCAAGATAGTTCCTATAACATTTAGCTCACAATTTCTCAGTGGTTGATTGTACCCTGACAAGGCAGCCCTACATCCAATCCTCTGCTCATCTATGCTGTGAGAATCCAGCAACTCAGTTACTCCCTTCCATTGTGCAATCTGCAGACTCATTATAGCATATCCAGCCTGCAGATATGTGTAGAGAAACACTCAAAAACTAGAAAATCAAGATCCTCCTAATCTGAAAGGGAAATCTTCGTACATTTTTGGTGGGAATGTTAATTGGTACCAACACTACAGAAAACAATATGGAGGTGCCTCAAAAAACTAAAAATAGGCTCATCTGGGTGCAGTGCCATTTACAACTAATTGATCACAACCAGTTACAGATTTCTTTATTCCTTCTCCACTTCCACTGTTTCACTTGACTCTAAAAAAACCATCACCACCATGACCACCACCACCACCAACAACAAAAAACTGAAAATAAAACTACCATATGATCCAACAATCCCACTGCTGGGTATATTTCCAAAAGAAAGGAAATCAATATATTAAAGAGATATATGCACCCTTGTTTATTGCAGTACTATTCACAATAGTCAAAATATGGAGTCACCTAAGCACTCATCAATGGATGAATGGAGAAAGACAATGTGGTGTGTGTGTGTGTGTCTATATATATATATATATATATATATATATATAATGGAATATTATTCAGCCATAAAAAAGGATGAAATCCTGTTATTTGCAGCAACATGGATGGAACTTGAGACCATTATGTTAAGTTAAATAAGCCAAGCACAGAAAGACAAATATCACATGTTCTTACTCATAGGAGGGAGCTAATAAAGTGTATCTCATGAAGATAGAGCATAGGTTGGTGATTACCAAAGGAGGGTAACCTCTATAGGTTGGGAAGGGAGGAGTTATGAAGAAAGGTTGAATAATAGGTACAAATATACAGTTCGATAGAGGAAATAAAACCTAGTGTTTGATGGATCAGTAGGGTGACTGGAGTTTACAATAATTTATTGCATATTTCAAAATAGCTTAAAAGAATAATTTGAATATTTCTAGTATAAAGAAAAGACAAATACTTAAGGTAATAGATGTTCCAATTATGCTGATTTGATCATTACAAGTTATATGACTGTATTAAATTATCACACGTATCCCCTAAAATATGTACATCTATTATGTATCAATCAAAAATTATTTTTAAAAAAGAACATACAGGTAAAAAAGAAAGATCCTCCCAGTCTCACAAATTATTCATTTTTGTCCACTACATACATACAAGGACCAGGAAAGCAACATAGATGTGTGAAATAAGCAGCGTGGGAGAACCACAACAAACCTAGAGTTTATTCCAGCTCTTCTCCTACTCACTCCCGCCCAAAGAGTCCAGCAACACCTCGACTCCTGTTCAGCCCATTGCTGCCATGTAGGAACTTCATTGCAGAGTACCAGATGCTAATTGTGCTCAGAAACTAACCAAATTCTCAACGCCATCAAAATTACCCACTTTTCTTAACCCCATATATTTTTTTAATTTATATATGTATATATTTTATTTCAGAATATTACAGGGATACCAATGTTTAGGTTATGTATATTGCCTTTGCCCCACCCAAGTCAGACCTACAAGCGTGTCCATTCCCCAGACAGTAGGCACTGCACCCATTAGGTGTGAATATACCCATTCCCTTCTCTCCCCTCCCACCTGCCCAACACCCAATGAATGTTATTACCATATGCGCACCTAAGTGTTGATCAATTAATATCAATATGATGGTGAGTACCTGTGGTGCTTGTTTTTCCATTCTTGTGATACTTCACTTAGTAGAATGGGCTCCAGCACCATCCAGGATACTGCAAGAGGTACCAGATCACCATTTTTTTTTGTGGCTCAGTATACATATATCCCATTTTATTAGTTCACTCATGTATTGATGTGCACTTGGGTTGTTTCCACATCTTTGCAATTGTCCCAGTATCTTTGATTACATGATTGCTTCTTCCTGTCTTTTCTTTCTCTTCCCAGGCCTCCATCACCTCCTGACATGATCCTGTCCAACCTCCAAGTCCATGTCCAAAGCCACACACCACTTGAAGCTACAGCAGGTAGACAGACTTTCTCCTCACCTTGACTTCCCATGTGCATTGTTTCGCTAGTCCTGTGTTACCTGTCCTGGCTCAGTTTGTGTGACAGCTATTTGTTAATATTATATGCTACATTCATCTTTGTGTCACCTAGCTCAGAGCCCAGTATAGAGGAAACAAACACTTGTTCAATAAACTGAAGGAATGAATAGTGTGGTACATGTAAAAATCCCACAGAGGTTCCAGATGGAGAGATCCGCGTGGTCGACAGCAGTGCAGGAAGTTCAGAGGGGGCGGGGTGGGGCGAGGAGTCCTTGTGGAAGTGGGAACAGCTCCAGGAAGGCATGGAGGTGTGAGGAGCATTAAAGCAGCGGTTCTCCCTCTCACCTCTAGGACAAAGATGGGCAGAGCAAGCGATCCCTGCCAAGTGTCCGTCCTCAGGTGTCCAGGAAGCTGCTCTGTGAGATACGTCCTCTGGCTATTTTCTACTTCAATCCAAGTATATAATGATGCAATAAATGATGAAGAATGGAATAAAATGTTCCTCCCACAAGAACCTAATTTTCTTTCTTCTGATTTTTTTATTGATTGATTTTTTGTTGCTGGGGCTGAGGCTGCTCCTTGGTTTTCTTTAGATTCTGCCATTAATATATATCCAGTGATAGTCTATGCTAAATCTGGAATTCACTGCATTTGTTCATTCTTTCATTTAATAAATACTGGTTAAGCAATAATTATGGACCAGAACTCTGCTAAGTGTTGTACATATAGCATTAGATAAAACATGATTATCAGCCTTCAAAAAGCTCACACCCTACTCAGGAAGATTAGCTCTCAGTAAGGTGGAACTTACACATTTCAATGCACTCTTTCTGTTTAAAGAAAAAAATAGTGACTAATCTTAGTATCATTATATTTTGGAGCAATTGGACAACTGCATTCACCTGAAGCTGAACATGTCTCCCCCAGGCCTGAGCTTAGTGCAATTAAACGTGGGAGTCGCAGAGAGATTCTTTTTATATGGTTTCATAATTGTGTAGAATGGACCCACTTATCTCTGTACAATTCTCCAATGAGAGGGAACAGATTAATGCAGGAAAAAGAAGAAAATTTAGAAAAGCAGAGTTAATGTCTTCAGAAAGATTCAAGGGAGCCAGAACCCTTGAACACGCTACTATTAAAAACAAGGATCCAAAGTTCCTGGAAATTAAAAATATGAGAGCCAAAAAAGAAAAAAAGTAATTCAAATGGAAGAGCTGAATATCAGAAATGGCAAGACTGGAGTCCAACGTACAAGCTAGAAGACTGAGCTGAGGGATTTTCATGATGCAAAAATGATGAAGGGATGAAAAATGTAAAGGAAAATTAAGCGTCATGATGACAGATCGCAGAGATCCAAAATCTTCCTAATATGAGATCTAGAAAGAGAAAACAGAGAAGATGGGGGGAAAGACACGAAGAAAGGAAGATTTAAATGAGTGGATAGAAAGAGCATGCTGAGCAGCTACACAAATACTGCGGAGTGAGGGAACCAACATATATAGACAAATCCTGGAAAAATCTGTGACCACTGAGAGTAAAAGAAAATGCTTTTAAGCTTCCGGTCTGTGCATGTTGCTTGGGGGCAGGGGCTGCAAGGAGATTACTTACTGGAGAATGGTGATTACAACGGCATTGGACTTCTTAAGTGCAACATGGAACAATAGAAAGCAATAGAAAAACGTCTTGCAAGTATTGAGGGGAATGGATTTTAAACTAAAGTGCTGTGCATAATTAATAAATAATTAAAGTTGGCTGAAGAATAGCGCCCCAAAAGTTACCCACATCCTAATCCCTGGAACCTATGAATGTTTTCTTATGTGGCAAAAAAGGACTTTGCTGATGTGATCAAAGTAAAGATTGTAAAATGGGGAGATTATCCTGGGTTATCCAGCTGGGCCATGCATTCAATGACATGTATCTTTATAACGGGGAGGCAGAGGGAGCACTGACAGACACAAGAGGACAAGCAATATGACCACGAGGCCAAGAGTGAAGCGATGTGGTCACCCGCCAAGAAATCAGCCACCATCGGAAGATGGAAGAGGCGGGAACGGATCACCCCCTAGAACCGCTGGGAGGTACCGCAGCTTTGCTGATACCTCGATTTCAGCCCAGTAATAGTGATTTCAGACTTCCGGGCTCCAGAATATGAGGGAATACATTTCTCTTGTTTTTAAGTCACCACATTTATGGTCATTTGTTACAGCAATCACAGGAAACCAATACAGAGAGCTATTCCCCAAGTAGTACGCTGGAAATTTTAGGTGCAGTACACACAAATTAGCACCTTGTCTAGATAGTTCAGAGGTTACTAGAAAGACTAAAATGTTATTCCAAAGTCAAGCAAAGACATAAACACTCCAAGATTTAAAGCAACTTAAAGTAAATCCAATATTAAATTATTAACATACATTCATAACTTGTGAAATTGGGGATAGTACAGATTTTAATCAACAGTAGTTTATTCTTTACTATCTTGACTAAAGAATTTCCTATTTGAATCAGCCATCTCTGTCCTAATATTTTAAAGCCATGTGATACCCACGCCAGCATCTGGAACAGGATTAGTCAAAAAAAAAAAATCCTTCTTCAGAGTTCATCATTGCTCTAATCTTCATGTTTAGTGAAGTGGAGTCACAGCCAAATATCATAACAGGAGTTCAGATCAGAAATGCATTACTAGTATATTCAACTCCCCTCCTCCTCACACATTTTGAATTTTCTTTCCTTTGTATAAATCCAGTACAGCAGTAGCCTCTACCGTTGCTCTTTAAGACACACACAGACACACAGACACACACACACACACATTGGAACTCACAACAAATGCTCCTTTAGAAAAAGGCATTATGATCACACAGTAATGGGGCTTTACCTAGGTGGCCCCTCTGTATGTAATGCTGTAGATCAACCAAATCATCATTTCACAGGACTCCTCTGCACTTGAAATATACTCTTTCCCATCTTTACAAATGCTGCTTTAATTAATTAATCTGAGGTATTAGGATAACCACAAAATGAATGATAAATTTTAAGTGAATGTTAAGCATATCCCCAGCATTGCACTACGTGCTAGAGAATACACAAAAATTTCAGGAGAAAAATGACTCCTGTCCCCAAGGAACTTGCCATCTGCCTGGGGAGAGAGGATGCCACACGAAACAACTGGAACACTGAGTTAAACAGCACCTGGTGAAGGGCTAGAGCCACTCTGGGGCCTCATTCTGCTTCTTCCCAAACAAATGAATGCAGAGTACAAGGGTAACATCTGACCCTTTTATGAATGTGAAAACTCCTTAACTGATTTTATTCATTTTTCAACTTGATGCCAATGTATTAATTTGTATAATGAAAAACATGCCTGTCAGGTATATTGCCCAGGACATGACTAAGACACTCCCCTTGCTTCGTCTGTCTTATATGCTACTCGGAGACAGGGCGACTTGGAAAGCCAAGGTGAAACTGGGCTGTTGCTTGGGGAGCACGGACTCAGAGCCAGGGGAGCTGTGTGGATCGTGTAAATGTCAATCACAACAGTCCTTCCAGACAATTCTGTGTGGGTGGCTCACCGAACCCTACACAACTGAAGAAAATTACTTTGCATGATGTGGCACCCACAGCTCCAGCCCGAATGGGTGTATCTCAATCAGTAAAGCTTTGTCCTCTCAGACTTAGCTGGCCACAGATTACCATCTAGGTGGTGCAGGTGCTTTCAGGAGCCAACCTAGAGTCAAGCAATGCACATAAAACAATCTTAAAACACAGGTCCAGAAAGAAGCAGATTGGCTTAGAATGATGCCAGCCAGAAACAATTTTTTCTATTTTTCTAGATCTTTCCAGGTCTAAGCGAACTTCACACCTGCTTGTTGACAGGACAATTTAGCCCACATGGGAGAAGGCAGTGCATGTTTTTCTAGAACATGGCATTATTTATTGACTATCTGCCTCGTTCACATCTGTGAGACGTGGAAACTCACCACCGGTTTACAAGACCATCAGTTTTAAACAATGCCATCCATCACAAAATGGGAAGGAGTGATCAACACCGCCTCAACTGCAATGCATTATGTGAGGGTCAGCAAGTGGGAGTCATAGTTGGCAACGCAATTGCTGGCCTCGGGTAGCAAATCCATCCTTCCAGCTGTTCTGATCCATATGGGCTCAATGAACTGTAGACAGGGTATGCTTCTTCTTATTGGGAATATCTGCCGTGACTCTTTCATCCAAACATCACCATAAAACAACTGTAAGGTAAGCTGATGATCATTTATCCAAACTTCATCTAGTAGCCAACTGCTGACAACGGGGAAAACGTGTACATTAGTGAGTAGACAGATGTGATGAGGGAAATTAAGGTGTTCTTATCTTGAAGAACCAAAGATTTAAAATGCAGGAAAAAATCAAAATAATTTAGTCATTAAGTCAAAGCCAGATGGAAAGCTACTAGTGCAATTTTCCCAGCTCAGCAAATTCCAGGGCTGTCTCCAATAATCCTGACACTCAATTTCTTACAACATACAATTATTAGGATAATATTCCACAACCTTTCAATGATCAAAAATCAGGATTCTCACTTTAATTTCTGGGGCCTAGAAATGGATTTCAGGATAGTAAGTGGTGCTTTTTCTTCTTGCATTTTGGGTCCCAGTTTTAACTATGTCCCAGATCAGCAAATTTTTCACCCCAAGAATTTCTCGTTCATATTGACTTACAGCCTAAATAAAAACTTAAAACATAAAGTGGTGTATAAGAAGCCTCTGGCATGCTCCCTTCACTTATCTGACCTTCATTTTTCTCATCAGTAAAATGAGGATTGCAATAATTGTACTCCTCTTAATACAGTGGTTCTCAACCAGGGGTGATTTCTGCCCCCTAGGGGGCAATCGGGAAAGTCTGGAGACATTTTTGGTTGTCACAACTAGGGGGAGGGGAGTGACACTGGCCTCAGTGGATAGAGGTCAGGGATGCACAGGACAGCACCCAAGAAAGAACTGTCCAGCCCAAAATGTCAGCAGTGCCAAGGGTGAGGAACCCTGCCTTAACCTCATGGGGTTGTTGTGGAAATCGACACAGATGCCTAGGGAAAGATTTTATGAATAGTAATAATAATAATATATTTTCATTTGTATCTTGCCTTTATTTTGCAACACAAATCGAACTCTCACTGAGGATTCATAAAATGTGAAAGATCAATGATTGCCAAAGGAAAAAAATCTTGATTGAAAAGCACAAGCCTAGAATTGTGGTGATGCAGAGGCTGTCCTAATTGCACCACTAAAAGCTTGCAAGTTGGCCTGGGTCAACAAGATTACATTGCTCTCTCCACCCGGAACTCAGCAGGATCATCTGCCGGCTCTTGGCACGAAATCAGCTGCAAGGCTGGTATTATAGATGAGCTCTGGAGCAAGGTCCCCTGGGCTGGGTTCATCTCTGCGGGCTGGGTAAGCAGCATGTAATATATAGGCCAGCTGCCTGATCCTGGGTTGTCAGGTGCCCCATGAAGGAATCTCTTAAGATCAAAGGATGCTGGTGAAGTGTCACTGGTGAGGCCACCCTGGGGCAGGAGTTACCAGGCAGAGTAACTGGCAGGGAGAGACATGTCAGAGGGGAATGGAAAGCATGAAGTTGGCATTATTCCAAAGCACCTTCCTTTGGTAGTGGGTCAGACCGTGGCCTGTGTGCTCTTAGATCCATTCCTTGTCCTTCTCTGCTCTGCTTAGTTTGGGGGGTGGGGGAGGAGTGCAGGCTGCTCTCCTTGTGCCCCACGTCAGCGGGAACTTTGCAGAGCTTGGTTAATGAGAGATCGGAGGGCAGAGGGAAGAGAGAAGCCAGAGTACCTCTCCCCTCCTTCTCTATCTCTGGTGCCTACCTGGTGCCACTTCCTTGAATTACCTTGTTGGCATCGGTATCTGTCAGACAGGCCTTCTATGGTTTCAGCTTCCATCGGAGGCTCCCAGCCCCTGAGCTGCGGTAACATCTCTTTCTCCTTTTGTCCCTCAAGTCCAGGGGTGTGGCTTCCTATCTGCTAATCTTTGGGCTGCCTCCTCCTCCTCTTTTTTATCTTCTCAGCGCTTCTAGCACGTGTGTAACTAACTCTTTGCACTAAATAAATTCCCTCTAGTTTAAGGAGAGTTGTTCCTTCTTTCTGGTTAGAACTTTACTGATATTTTTCAAAGTAGAAGGTGGGGCACAACAGTGTGACCCCTGGAACTCACACAGTTATGTAGGTATAACAAGGGCATAGCAACAAAAGAATACAAAGGCAGCTGATACTCATCTGTTCAACAGATATTTGTTGAGCATCTACTATACATTGGAAATTGTGCTGGGTATAGGAATTTGTTGTGACCAAAAACATAAACTGCTTCTAATCCCCAGCAAATATTATTATAATAACGTAAAGTAAGTCAAATAAATGCAAGAAAATAGCACAAGTCCTTCCATCGAAATGGGAGTTGAGCGGAGGTTCAGCCTAATAATATATTGGAGAGAGAAGTTATAACTCTCCAGGTTTATCATTTCTAATATGAATATCACTAAGCTGGTTTTCCAACCCCCCAAATAACAGCCAATCCAGCTACACACTCTGTTCCTTAGAGTGAAGCTTGGGGAGCAATGTATTTTTGGAAAGATTCTTTTCCAGTTTAAAGTCATATATCTGAGTCAAGAAAAATTAATAGGTCTCAGATTAGAGGTTTCCTGGATGACCAAGTAGGTTTGTTAGCCAACCAGCTGCATAGGAATGTTTATGCAGAGAAAGAGAGAGCAGTTTTAAGACTTGCCTGGTGATTCAAGACATAAAATACATTCATTCTGGGAGCTGTTTGGGGGATATAGCAAAACATAAATATAACGAAAAACCTGAATTGTTGAGCCAACTGAAAAGATTAAGAATTGAATTCTACTCTTATACATTTGCATGGCTTCCCTTGAAATCAACAGGCACTACATGTCCTCTTAAGGGCATTATATTTACATATTTTGACCATTTCTGGTGGAGTAATTTTTTTTCTACAGCAAGAATAGAATAGGAATTATACTTTAGTCACTATTTTCATCTGTTTGTTCCAATGTATTTCACTAAATCCACAATGGTCCCACTAAGGTTTCATTGCTGTTTAAAAGGGAAATTGAGACACTCATAAAGTGAATTGTCCCCAAATTGCCTTACAAATCAGTGGTTGATTATGAAATCCAAATTTTTAATTTGATACAATACCACCCTTTCTGAAGATGCAAGAATGATCACATTTTCTCTGTGTAATAGCACTTATGGGTTTAATCAGTGCAAGACTTCCTCATTAAACTCCTTTTCTACATATAAACACGAAATACAATTCTTGAGAAAAGGAAAATAAAACCTTTGGTGTGGCATAGGTTTTGTTAAAAATCCAATTTCTTTAAACAGAAATAGTTAACATCAGTAGCTGGCTAGCAGTTGAATAATTACATCAAATATATTCACCTCAGTGAAGACTGTAAACAAAGAGATATTAAGTAATTTTTTTACAAGTACCCTGCTGTGATACCAGCTGATCAGCTTTAATAGCAACCAGCATTTCTACTAATTTTGCATGAAAGATATGTTGGGGATAATTTCATTTTCTAGAGAGAGTGTAAATAATCTGTTCAGCAATGGATTTACAATGACACCATGTAGCATAACCACCAGTAATCAACTTGGAAATATAATTTTTAGAACTGTAGTATTTGCAAATTAAAGGATTAATGTTAACTTCAGTCAATAGAGAAAATAAACTTGATTAGCAGAATGCATTAATATCAAATTGGCTTTGCAGATAACATGTTTCATGCTATTTCCCAAGGTGTCTGTCTGTCTCACTCTTTCTCAAGAGAACCCCAAAGGAAAGCACTTTTCATTCTAATTGTATCATTTTAATATTCATCTTGTAAACAATGCAGTGTTTTCACATGAAGGTAAAAATTCAGGTTGCTTTTTAAAAATAAATCTGCAAGGAACTGAGGAATTTGAAAATCTGGTTTATTTTTTAATTGGTAACAAAGAACACCAGAGGACCACAAGCATCATGACATCATGATTTTCTTTTTATCGTTAAATATACAATTACGTAAAGCAGAAGACTCTACAGTTACTCCCCTAAGTAATACAAAATCCTGACATGCAGAAGTTTTACATAGCATAAATATGATATAAACAAAATGAAAATAAAAAGCTATGAATTTTTTAAAATTCATCCTTTTGTTTAGATGTTCAGTTATATTATTTTGATAATTAAGAAGCAAAAATGGAGACACAAAGGCATGATTATTTCAGTAGCCTAAAACATGATGACAACCAGCAGAATTCAAAGTTTTTTCAGATGTAAGGATAATGAGCCAATACCATATTATAAGGAATCTAACCACCCCTTCTCATAGGCACTTTAGAACTTCATAATCATGGTCATAATCTCTATTGATTATATCATGCTCAATTATCAGAATATAAAAACGGAACATGGTGGAGGATTTATCAGTAATGTCTTCAAATGTATCTGCCTTTAAAGGTAAAGATTATATAACAATAAGACATAATAGGTATTTTAGGGAAGCTTATTTCTATCAGGGATAATGAAATAGATAACAAAAAGGTTTTCTCTCTGACAAATGAGAATGAAAGCAATTATTTTTGCAAAGTACTTAACACATAAGTAGGAGGAAATATTTGAACACTTTTAATTTAATATTTCTAATTCCTCAAATCTCCACATTTTAAGTTACTTTTCAAAAGCTCTCCCAAACACACTCAATTTATTATTATACAAAGAATTACATTCATAAAAGGAAAATCACAAATATTTATCACCTGTTTAGGGACAGCTATAAGAGAACAGAATTTGATTTCTAAGAGGTAATGAATGTTCTCTATCAAAGTGGGAAGTGCACAGCCTGATACCAACCATATAGAGATATTTTCTATTCTCCTTATCCACTGAGCTTTGACCCTGATAAAGAACTTGTCCATACTTTAAATGAAGTCGCTGGTATTTTATCATTTTTAAATTTTTAAATGACCAAATACCCAGAATGCCATATAAATTATTACTTGCACAATTATTAAAGCCCAAGTGGTAATTTGGAAGAAAAAAATAATCTTAGTAAGGGCTAAATGAACAGAAAGGTAGTGTATCATAAGGACCAATTTTTAAAACATGATTTGTATGGCAAAAAGTGACAGCATGTAAGAAAAATAAGGCATTGCTGTTCTTACTGCTAGTCCAAAAATGTTGAAAATTGAAGACTTTCAGTTTGTTTTTAAATTTAAAGAGACTTTGTGACACTTCAAAATGGAAAAATCAAAATCTTTTAATTACCTAGAAAAGGGGATATTTTACTCATAAAAACTCTATCTTTTACAATAAATTGTATTCATAGATAGACTTCTGCTTTTGCTCATGTAAAAATTAAGTGCTGTGGAAATTGCCTTTCCACAATAAATAATTAGAAATCCATGTAAATTATATTTTAAAACTGTTTCAGACAGAAGAGGTCTGTGGTCCCTGATCAACATGAAACAAAGAAGGTATACTCTATGGTTATTCTAGCTTACTGCCTAGAGATAGTTTCTAGGCCACAGAGCAAAATGAAAGAATCCAAAGTGCAGCAGTGTCACTGAGCTGAAGAAACAGAGACTGGAGTTCAAGGATTAGTATGTAGAATTTGCAGGCTAGATTACCAGAAATCTGCACAGGCATCTCCCAGAATCTTTGGCTGAGTACAGACATATCCATGAGGTCAGAAAAAGAACCACTGGAAAGCAGTAAGCAGAACAATTACTGGTGCTTACATAGAGTTAGGAATGTCTTTTTTTCCCACCAAGCAGAGTGGAGAAACCTTGTAATAATACATAGGGCATTAGGTAGAGTCCTCTGAAAAATCACACCTCAAGAGTGGGACTAAAATAGCTCCAGAGCAAAAGCTGCGATGAATCAGCCATAAAAATTCTTAACATCAAGATTCAAAAGCATCAACCTAATTAAACAACTGAATTTCATGTCAAAACAAAGTATAACACTCTTTCAACGGTGTGTTTCAGCACTTAATACCTTAAAATGCACAATGACCAGCATTCGATCAAAAATTACCTGGCATGCAAAAAATTAAAAATATAATCCATAACCTGGAGGAAAAAACAATCAACAGAAATGGATTCAGAAATAATAGAAATGATTAATTAGCATACATAGGACAAAAGACCCAAATGAAACTTTTAGACATTAAAAAAAATAATGCCAGAAGTGAAAATATACTGGAATAGATTAATAGCAGATTAGATGCTACAGAAGAAACTATCAGGAAAGTAAAAACATAGGAATAGCAACCTAACCAAAATGAGACAGTGAGAGGAAACAATGTCTGATAAAATCAGTGATCTATGTGATAATATAAAGCAATCTGTAATTAGAGTTCCAGAAGGAAAGGGGTAGAGGAACAAAAAATTTGTAGACTAATCACCAAATATTTTCTAAATTTGATGAAAAATGTAACTCAGAGATTCAAGGAGCTCAATGAACGCCAACCAGAATAATCACGCACTCACACACAAAAGCTTAATGCAGCACGTGATAATCACATTACTGAAACCAGCAATAAGGGAAAAATCTTAAAAGCAGTCAAAGAAAAAATATGCTGTATGTACAGAGGAACAAAAATAAGAATTGTTGGAGATTTCTCACAAGAAACCATGCAAACCAGGAGACAATGCAACAAAAACTTTAAAGTGCTGAAAGAAAAAACCTGATAATCCAGAATTCAACACCCAGTGAAAATATCATTCAAAATTGAAGTAAAAATAGATATTTTCTAAGACAAACAAAAGTTGAGAGATTTCATCACTAACAGACCTGAACTATAAGAAATGTTAAAGAAAGTACTCCAGAAGAAAGAAAATGATACTTGAGGGAGATTTGAGTATGCATGAAGGAATAAAGAGTAATGAAAATGGTATCTATTTTGGTAAATATAGGACATTTGTTCTCATCTTTAAATTTCTTTAAATATAATTGACTATTTTATTTATTTATTATTTTTTGAAAAAATAGAAATGGGGTCTCGCTCTTGCTCAGGCTGGTCTCGAACTCCTGAGCTCAAGTGATCCTCCCACTTCGGCCTCCCAGAGTGCTAGGATTACAGCCATGAGCCACCGCGCTGGCTATAATTGACTATTTTAAGTAAAAATAATAGCACTATATGACAGAGTTCAGGAGATATGTAGAAGTAAAATGCATTGTAACAATAGTACAAAAGACATTGGGGGAAATAGGAGTATTCTGTGATAAGATTTTTACACATGAAATAATGTAACGTTATTTGAAAGTAGACTATGAGAAATTAAAATCATATATTGTAAACCCCAGAGCAATCACAAAAGAATAAAAAGAAGGAAATAAAAAGAAAAACAGAATAGCTAATAAGCTGATTATGGAGATAAAAAATGGAATCATAAAAAATATTCAAAAAGAAGACAATGAAAGGGTATAAAAAGAATAATGAACAGGTGGAACAAATAAAAAAACAAATAGCAAGATGGTAGTTTTCTATGTAACCATATAAATATAGATTAAATGATCTAAACACTCTAAGGAGCAGTGATTATGAAATTAGATAAAAATGCAATACCTAAAGATATGCTGTCTACAAGAAACCCACTTTAAATATAAAAATACAAATAGCTGAAAAAATAAAAGATTGGAAGAAGATACCACACAGACCCTAATCAAAATAAAGCTGAGTGGTTATCTTAACATCAGATGACATAGATTTCAAAATATGGTATAAACAAGGGCTAAAGATGGACATTTCATGGGCAAAGGGATCAATTCACCAAGAAACATAACAATCCTAAATTTATATGCAAGTAAAAATAGAAATTTAAAATACATGAAGCAAAGAGTGATAGCACCACAAGAAGAAATAGACACATCTAAAGTTGGAGACTTCAGCATTCTTCTCTCAGTAATTAGTAGAACAAGTAAACAGAAAACCACAGTAAGGATATGGATGACTTACCACACTCTCAGCCAACTTGATCTAACTGACGCTAATGGAACACTCTATCCTGTAACAGAATAAACATTTTTTCAAGTGTACTTGGAACATTTTTCAAAATAAACCATGTACTATGCCATTAAAAACTCTCAGTAAATGTAATAGGACTAAAATTTGATGAAGTATAGTCTCTGAAAAAATTGGATTTAAACTGGAGATCAATTACAACAAAAATCGGGAATCCCAACTAATTGAAAATTAAACAACACACTTCTAAATAACAAATGAGTCAATGAAATCACACAGGAAGTTAAAAAATATTTTGAACTGAGTGAAAATGAAAATATATCAAAAGTTATGGATGAAGCTAAAGAATGTTTAAAAGTAAGGTGATAGCATTAAATGCTTATATTGGCAGGGAGATCTCTCAGTTCAATAGTCTAAGCTTCTTTCTTCAATAAAAAAGACAATAGAAAGAAAAGGAAACTAAACCAAAAAGAAGCTGGGAGAAAGAAATAATGAGATCAAAACAGAAATCAGTGAAGAAAAAAAAAAAACCCAGAATAACAATAGAAGTCAATGAAACCAAAAGCTAGTTCCTGGAAAAGAGCGATGAAATTGATAAACCTATAACCACATTGATCAAAAACAGAGAAGACTAAAATAACAGAAAGAAAATATTATGACCAATTTCGTAGCAACAAATTCATCAACTTACATGAAACAAAAAATTTCTTTAAAGACACAAACTACCAAAGCCCCCTCAGGAAAATGTAGAAAACCTAAATAGCATGAAATTGTTTTTAAAAAAATGAAAGTTTTAGATAACAACCTCCCCACAAAAAAAACTGCAGTCTTGGAGGGTTTCACTGGTAAATTCTACCAAACATTTAAGAAGGAAAATACTAAGTCTATACAAGCTATCAATATTTCATAAAACAGAAGAGAAGGAAATATATCCCAAATCACATTAGGAGGCCAAAATCACTTTCATTCCAATACCAGAAAAAGATAAGAAAACTACAGACTAATTTTTCTGTAAATTAAATCTAGCAATATAAAAACAATAATGCATCATGACCAAGTAGGTTGATTTAATATTTAAATATCAAGTAATAAAATTCACCATATTAACAGATGAAAAAATCATACTGTATCAACTCATAGATGCAAAGTATTTGATAAAATTTAATATTCATTCATGATTTTAAAAATCTCTTGGAAAACTAGGAATGGAAGAGAACTTCCTCAACCTGATAAAGAGCATCTATGAAAAATCTATGATAAACATACCAAATGGTAAAAAACTGAATGTTTTCCTCATAAAATCAAGAACAAAGTGAGGATGTTCACTGTTACCATTTCTATTCAGCATTTTACTGGAGTTCCCAGATGGTGGATACATTAAGAAAACAAAATAAAAGGCATACTGATTGGAAAGGAAGAAGTAAAACTGCCTCTATTCACAGATGACACGATAGTATGCATAGAAAAACCTAGGAAATCTGTATAAAAGCTACTAGAACTAATGTGTGAGTTTAGCAAAGTTGCAGGATATAAAGTCAATACAGATCTATTGTCTTCCTATATATTATCAACAAACAATTGGAAATTCAAATTTTAAAAAGCAATAATATTTATAATAGAATAAAAAGCATAAATTTCTTCAGGATAAATTTAGTAAAATATGCAAAATCTGTTCACCAAAAATTACCAAATGTTGTTAAGTGAAATTGAAGAAGTTGTAAAATATGGAGATAAAGATCATGTTTCTAGATTAGAAGACTTAATATTCTTAAGATGTCAATTCTCCCCAAAATTGATATTTCAACAAAATCTCATTCAAAATTCTAGACTATTTTTGTAGAAAGTAACAGGCTCATTCTAAAATTTATATAGAAAGGCAAAGTACCTAGATAACCAAGGCAATTTTGAAAAAGAAAAACAATGTTTGAGGATTTCCATCCCCTGATATCAAGACTTACTATAAAGCTACAGTAATCAAAATAACGTGGCAGTGCTGTAAGTCTAAACACCAGGAACACATAAGAGAAAGTCTATAACCATTGCCAGTGGAGAAAGGATAGTGTTTTAAACAAACGGTGCTGCAAAAACTAGACAGCCACATGCTAAATAACAAATCCAGATGCAGATCTTATACTTTCCATAAAAATTAATTCAAAATGGATCATAGACCTAAATGTAAAATGCACAACTATCAAACTTTTAAAAGACAGGAGAAAATCTAGGTGACCTTGTATTTGGTGGTGAGTTTTTTAGATACCACACCAAAAGTGTAATCCATGAAAGAATAAATTGATGTTAGACTTTATTAAAATTGAAATCAAAATCAAAGCACTGCACTAAGTAAAAGAAGCAGACACAAAAGACTCCGTATTTTGTGATTTCATTTATATGGAACTTGAAAAAGGCAAAACTACAGTAATAGAAAGCAGATCGATTGTTGCCAAGGGTTGAGGATAGGGAGAGGGGATTGACCGCAAAGAAGCATGAGGAATGTTTTGGGGTGCTGGAGATGCTCTGTACTGTATATGGATTGACTCACACATTTGTCAAAATTTCACTGCATTATACACTTAAACCAAGTGAATTATATGATAATTATACTTCGACGAAGCAAACTATTTTTAAATACATCTGTAAATGGTATTCCCACCATTGATAGGTAATGTTCTCTTGCCATTGCCTACAATGTGCAGAATTCCATTTGAAGTTTTGATGCCATATAAAGTGAGTTGTGGAAGTCAGCTTTTATTCAGCCAGCCAGGCAGCCAGCCGACACAGAGGGCCTATCTTGTGTCGGCCACAGTTTTAGGTCCTGGAAAATGAGAATATGAATAAAATATAGTTTTATCTTTGAAATCTTATAATAGCAAAATAAAACTATCATACTTAACATTTACGGTTGTGCATATTTTATACTAAGTGTTATTCTAAGCAATTTGTATATAATAACATTTAATTCTTTCAACAACTCTAAGACATGGATTGCATTATGAACTCCATTTCAGGAAGAGAGAAGCAAATAAATTGCTCAGCGAATAAATGGCAAAGCTGGGATTTGAACCCAGGCAGACTAACTCTACAGCTGCCCTGCCCAATACAGTAGCCACTAGCCACACGTGACTATTGAGTACTTGAAATGTGGTTGGTCTAAATTGAAACATGTTGTATGTGTAAAAATATACCCCTGATTTCAAAGACTTACTATGAAAAAGCAATGTATAATATTGCATTAATAATTTTTCATATTGATTACAGGTCAAAATTATGATATTTTGAGTTAAAATAAAAAATTATTGAATTAAGTTTACCTGTTTCTTTTTGCTTTTTAAACGTGGCTATGAGAGAATTCAAAATTATGTGTGTGGCTCATGTTATACCTCTATAGGACAGCATTGCTCTAGATCCTGAGAATTTAGCTATCACATTCTATTGCTTTGGTGACAGACTTAGGAGCAATTATGAGATGATGCACGGGGGCTAAAATAGAGGTATGAACAAAGTATTATGGGAGTATAAAAAGAAAACTGTCAATTCTGACCATGGCGAAAGAACCTAGGGAAGGTATTCCAGAGATCAATCCAGGTACTGTGACTCACGTTTGTATAACATCTTACATTGCACAAAATGACTTCATAAAAATGAATATATTTCATGTGCACACACATGCACTCCCCGCCCCCCACCCCATGCACACAGACACGCACAGAGTAAAATAGGCAGGGCAGATGTTATTGTCCCTGTTTTACAAGCAAAAACTGAGTCTCGCCCTTTCTCAACTGATGTCAAGTCGCAGCTTGACATCAGCCACGGTGGAGGTATTTATACTACCGAAATTGGCAAACACTGCAAAAGAAGGCTTTTCCCCATCAAGGGCCAGCGTGGTGGCATATCACGGAATGGACAGCAGTGGGTAGAGTGGCCACTGGCTATAGTGGGAAGCACCTGCTAAAGCTCTGGTTCAGCCGCTGACTGCATGAACTTGGGCAAATCACATAAACAACATTTTTAACTGTGAACAGGAAAACTTAAATTTCAAATGGTAAACAAATCAGATTTCAAATTCTGGAAGCAGAGTCTTGAGCCCCCGTCTTGTCTCCACCGCCTATTATCGTGAAACTTGAGAGTTCCCTGAGCTTTCTCCCAACCTTTGTTTCCTTATCTGTAAAAGAAGGGTGATAGCAAGCCAGGCATGGTGTCTCATGCCTGTAATCCCAACACTATGGGAGGCTAAGGCAGGAGGCTAGGAGTTCAAGACCAGCCTGAGCAAGAGTGAGACCCTAAAAATTAGGAAAATTAGCTGGGCATGTGCCTGCAGTCCCAGCTACTCAGGAGGCTGAGACAGGCGGGTCGCTTGAGCCCAGGAGTTTGAGGTTGCAGTGAGTTATAATGATGCCACTGCACTCTAGCCTGAGTGACAGAGTGAGACTCTGTCTCTAAATAAATAAATATAAATAAAAATAAAAAAGGATGATAGCAGAGCCTACCTCAAAGGCTTTTGTTTATTGGAGTTATATCTAAAGATATTTAATGTATTTCAAAGTATAACAGAAAAATTTTAAATATTGATTAGTTCATTTTAAAATAATAAATCTATTACATGTTAATATAAATAACATATTTTAATGAAAAACAGCTACATTCTCCAAAATAAAAATTTAATGAGAAGAATTGTTTTACCTTTTTACTAATTTGTTTAATGTCTGGCTAACTAGGAGACAACTGGATTCTCATATCTGTTATATCTCATATCTCACATCAAAGAATGCCAAGGTCCCAGAACTGCACTTCCAGAACTCCTGGCCTAATATAAAGCACTCAGTGGCTGTTAGTCATTTTTATTCACAGATTCCATTCCACTATGGATCATTACGAGTGTCAAATGAGAGCATGTATTTTTAAAAGACTATGAAATCATGACCAGCTCACAACGTGAAAAACTCCAGTCTGAGATATTGGTGCCTATTCTCTTTATTTTCTTTCCCCAGTTGAAATTTAAATTCTTGAAATGAACTTATCGCAGCCTTACTTTGCTATTTAATGGCCTGGAACTGAATTTGTACTCAGAAATGCTTGTGGAAGAAAGAAAAGGTAGGAGAGAGACAGAGAATGGAAGGAAGGAAGAAAGAAAGGGAGAAAGGAGGGAGGGAGGACAGGCAGGAAGGTTGCCTGACTTCTAAGATTTCTTAAAAGGCTTAGGGAACTGCTGATGGAGACATTAGCTTAGCTCTTTCCTCCTAAGACTCACAGACTCTGGAAGTCCTGATAAGTATCCTTGAAAATGGGCAATCACGAAAGCAGTATACAGTGCTCACCAGGGAAAGCAATTTAATTCCTAGGGATCCAAAGCCCAAGCGCCACCCAACTGGCCCTTCATGGGTGAGGCACCAATTTGAGTCCCTTCCCCTACTGCAGAGAAATACAAGGAATACAGTAGTTCCTCCTTATCCACGGCTTCACTTTCCGTGGTTTCAGTTACCAGCAGTCCACCGAGGTCTGAAAATACTTGAGCACAGTATAATAAGATATTTTGAGAGAGAGAGACCATATTTGCCTAACTTCTATTACAGCATATTATCGTAATTATGCTATTTCATTATTAGTTATTGTTCATCTCTTACTGTGTCTAATTTATAACTTAAACTTTATCACAGGTATGTATGTATAGGAAAAAACATAATATCGAGTTTGGTACTATCCACAGTTTCAGGTATTCACTGGGGGTCTTGGAACACATCCCTCGTGGATAAGTGGGGTCTACTGTAGGCAAAAGATTCAGCATGAAATTTGCTGTGGGTCTTGTGATGGTAAAAAAATTATATTAAGGGGCTGGGCGCTGTGGCTCACGCCTGTAATCCTAGCATTCTGGGAGGCCGAGGCGGGCGGATTGTTAGAGCTCAGGAGTTCGAAACCAGCCTGAGAAAGAACGAGACCCCCGTCTCTACTAAAAATAGAAAGACATTAATCGAACAACTAAAAATACATAGACAAATTAGCTGGGCATGGTGGCGCATGCCTGTAGTCCCAGCTACTTGGGAGGCTGAGGCAGGAGGATCGCTTGAGCCCAGGAGTTTGAGGTTGCTGTGAGCT
>CAUYSK010093784.1:0-17235 GCA_963575035.1 Avahi laniger
AATAGAAATAAATTAATTGGACAACTAAAAATATATAGAAAAAATTAGCCGGGCATGGTGGCGCATGCCTGTAGTCTCAGCTACTTGGGAGGCTGAGGCAGGAGGATCGCTTGAGCCCAGGAGTTTGAGGTTGCTGTGAGCAAGGCTGACGCCACGGCACTAACTCTAGCCAGGGCAACAAAGTGAGACTCTGTCTCAAAAAAAAAAAAAAAAAAGAAGCCTAACTTGCAGGATTGCTGGAGAATTCGAGGCAGTGTATTTAAAGTGCCCAACTCAGAGCCTGGTTCATAAATAGCAACTGTGGTCGTCTGCCCTCTTGCGCTTAGAAGACCAGGACACTTGCGCAGCACAAGGGAGCTGGCACCAGGCAGTGCTGGGCTTCACTCCCAGGTCTGGGTCCCTGCTGGGGTCCTTTGGGTGGGTCATTTAACCTACCTGGGCCTTTATTTTCCATCTGAGCAGTGGGAATGATAATACCCACTTCTCAGAGAGGCTGTGAAGACAGAGTTTATTGAGTAGTGCCTACCAATCAATGAGCAGACACCTAAACAACGAAACAAACAAAAGCCCCGACTTGATGGCACTCCCATTTATCAAGGTGGACAGATAATAAACAGTGACCAGAAGAAGACATCTTGTAGTATTTTAGAAGACAAGTGCTACGGAAAAGAGAAATGGCAGATGAAGGCAAATCACTGGGATGTGGAGTGTGCAGGTTGTGTTGTTAAATGGAGTGGGGGGCAGGTCGGGGTCCCTGCTGGGAAGAAGACATTGGGGCAGAGAATTAAGGTAGAAAGGGGTGAGTCACGTGGACTTCTGGGGAGACAGGGCTGGGCAGAGGGGCTGCCTCAGCAAGACCCCAAGGCAGACGCTTGCCTGGCCTGGTTGAGGGCAGTGGAAGGGAGAGGAGCAGGGCAGGGACCGCAGGAAACGTGGCGTCAGGGGGTCTGTGCGCCCCGTGAGACTTGGGCTTCCATCTGAGCAAGACAGGGAGTCGATACAGGGTTCTGACTTGGGTTCTTGCAGGACGAGGCGGGTGCTGCAGGGGTTAGCTGGGGGACGCAGAGTCCAGGGCAGAGAGGATGGCAGCTCAGACCGGGTGGCAGTGGAGGTGCCGAGATGTGGTCAGAGTCCGGCTGTACCTGGAGGGGCCAGCAGGACCTGCCGCAGACTGCCGGGGGGCGGGGGGGCGTGGGAGAGGAAGGGCTGGGAACAGGCTCCCTGGAGACTGAACAGGAAGCTTTGTGAAAGTGCCCCGTGGTCACATAGTCAGTGCTGGTGATTTGATCTGATTTAATTTATTATTTTCCCAAACTTTACCAAGGACCCACTCTGGGCTGGACCTGTGCAGCCAAGATACTGATTATAGCAGCTTACAGGTTTTCTTTTTGGTTTCTTTTTTTTCCCCTGTCTGAGCAACTGAGGTTTCTTCACTCCTCTTTATTGCGATATGATTCATGTATCATACAATTCACTCATTTAAAGGGTACAATTCAATGTTTTAGTATATTCATAGATACATGCAACCCTCACTACAGTCGATGTTAGGACATACTCGTCACCTCAAGAGGAAACCCACACTCTTAGCCATCACCCCACCTCCCCAGCCCCTCCCTCAGCCCTCACAACCTCTGACCTACTGCCTGTCCCTGTGGATCTGCCTCTTCTAGACAGTTCGCATAAATGGAATCGGGTCGTCCGTGGCCTCTGTGCGTGGCTTCTTTCACCGAGCGCAACGTGTCCAAGGGCTCGTCCTTGCAGCGTGTGCCAGTACTTGGTTCCTTTCTATGGCTGAAGAATGTTCCAGTGTGTGGAGAGTCCACGTTTTCCTTATCCATTCATCAGCTGATGGCCATTTGGGTTGTTTCCACCTTTTGGCCGTTATAAATAACACTCATATGAACATTTGTGTACAAATTTTGCTTGTGGGTATATGTTATCCTTCCTCTGTGATTATTTGATAGTGGGTTATTGGTTATTTGGCTTATTGGGTTATTGGTTATTTGGCTTATTAGGTTATTGGACCCCTGATTCCTCTAGGGATGGAATTTTGGAGTCACAGGATAGCTCTGTGTTTGAGAAACTGCGAGACTGTTTTTCCCAAGTGGCTGCACCATTTTCCATTCCCCCAGCAGTGTATGAGGGTTCCAGTCTTCCCACATCTCCCTACACATGTTATTATGTGACTTTTGATTCCAGCCATCCTAGCAGGTGTGAAGTGGTTTTAGCTAACAGGTTTTCAGTGCTTACTAACACCTTCACGTGCATTAACTCTTCTAAATTCTTATACCAGTCCATGAGGTAGGTGCTGCTCTCATCCCCATTTTACAGATAAGGAAACTGAGGCACGGAGTTGGCAGAGCGGGGACCCAAACCCAGGCAGTCTGGTTCCCGAGCCCATGATTTTACATTCAAACCCTTGCGGTGGTGTGGGAGGCATGCCCGTAAACTGGAGTCCGTGGAGCAACACGGTGGGAGGTAGGCGGTGAACAGAAAGAGTGATAGCGACCATGAGGTGTCAAGGAAGTGACCGTTGAACTGGTCTGTGAGGGTGAGCGGGAGTCCGTCCAGTCTGAAGGTGGGCGGAGGATGTGCAGAGGGAGGGTGGGGTGTGCGGAGGCTGCGAAGAGGGAAGACCTGGCTCCAGTTACTGCAGGGGACTGGCACCCCCCGGCCACTCCTCTGTTAAAGGACTTACTACTCCGTTATTCACTTCAGCAGAATATTTTTAGATCAAATATCTCAGTTCTGGTAGAAGCCAGAGTGTGCTGAGGACTATACTCTCAAGGATCCACTTGATTAAAACGACCAGACAAGCTATGGGAGAGCCTTGCGGCCTGCGGGTGACTGGCGCACGTAACCTGCGAGAGCTCTCACCCAGCGCGGACGCTCCCCCTGCCCTCCCACACACTCCGCCCCTCTGCGTCTCCTCGGGTGAAGCTCGGGTGTGTTAAAGGCAACGCCGGCTGCTGTACTATGGCACGCAGTGCCCTGCGAAGACTTTGGCACCTGCCCCTCCCATGGGAGGCGGCCCCACCAGGACAAGGATGGCAGGAAACAGGGTGAGAGGTGTTTGCTGGGATTAGGCCAGCGAGTGGGTTTTGTCCAGACTGGTCTCCTAGGACTGAGGTGTGTGCCGGATGCCTGGAGGGTGGCTGCTGGCACGAAACAGCAGAGTCGGCTCTGTGGCACCTCCAAGCAGGGGTCCTGCCCCGGTCATACATTTGTCTCATCCCCACGACAGCCCTGTCTCAGTATTGTTGCTGTGCCCATTTTATAGCTGAGAAAGCTGAGACCGGGAGAGGTGCCAGACCCACTGGGGCCCAAGGGCACAGAGCCAGTGGCGAGTGGCGCTCAAACCCACGCACTGCAGCAGCAAGCACAGCACAAGTTCTCCCGGGAGGCCCGACACCGGCCTCGCTCTCCACCTCACCCCGGCCCCTTGCAGAGGTCGAGCCTCCCCGCCCTCTAGTATTTCACTCCTGTGGATGCCGCTCTGGTTTTTTGGCTCCATTTTTTCCCCTTTGACATTGCTTGTCCTTCCTTCTTCATTTCCTCTTGGCCGTATGTTTCTGTTTAGTAAGGACGGGGCAACTCCAGCACCGCAGTCAGCAGCTAAGCCCTTGGCCTAAAAGCTTTAATGAAAAGCAGAAAACCTGGGGGAAATGGCTTTCCTGCCAAGGCTGTAGGTTGCGCCAGCGCTTGCGGCGAGCAGGGTCTGCATCTGCAGTCAGGCGCCCCTCTCCTAATGACACTCTCCCAAGAAGTCCCCAGCCCACCACACAGGCTCCTCTACCCCAAGTCCGTCCCTGTCTTTGGAGGGTTAGTCCTTGCTCCCGGTCACCTCATTTCTCCAAGAGGAACCAGAAATGCAGAGTTGTGTGTGAAATCGCTTGTTAACTCCGGGCAATGAATTCACATGTTTTAAAAACACTCTGCAGGCCAGACAAAACATGTCTGTCGGCAGCTCTGGCCCATGGCAGTCACCATGCAACCTCTAATCTAAAGATGATACTGGATTTGCTGTTGTAGACTTGGTCAGGTTTGATTTTTTTTCTAAAATCCTTCTTAACCAACTTATTAGACCTTCAGAGCTGTAGCTCTAGAGTTCAAAGCTGAATTAGAAGCATCTAACTCTAGTCGGCAGTAGCAGTAAAATTAATGCTCAAAAGCATTTCCACTCTCAGATTCACGGTGGGACTTCGGGGAGCACCAAGGGCAGTGGGCGGGTGGGGCTGGACTTTGTGTGGAGAGGCTCAGCTGGGCGGCCAGAGGAGAAGGAGGAGGTTGTTTCCGTGTTGGTGGGAGGCCTGCCATCCGGAAGGGACCACGAGATGGGGGCTCCCTTGTCAGGGGAGGGCAGTATGTGACAGGCCCAGGGCATGTGAGATGGGGAGCTGGGAGCCAAGCCGGTCAGCCCAGGCCAGGGGGTCGGTAATAGTGCCCCAGAGGGAGGCCTGACCCGGCCACCACATGTCCAGGGCTGAGCCTAAAGTCAGCCAGCTCAGCACAGGGCCATAGGGGACTTCGAGGCAGGGCTGGCGAGTCTCAGCTGGAGCTGAGCCCGTGAGACCCCGTGACCCCAGACCTGCAGCTGGCCCCTCTTTCGGCTGTGCTCCCTGCCACGGCATGCTGAGCATAAAGATTTCAGAGTCGAACGGATCTGTCGTCTGAGCGCACATCATTTCACCCCTCCTAGCCTGTCAACAGGGGGTGCTGGCACCTGTCTCGGGTTTTGGGGTGCTGCCTGGTGACACTGGTCAAACCCATTTAGAATAAGGAAATAGAGATACTTGGATGTGATTCCTCATCAATTCTACACAGAATGTTCTTCCTTTGTTTTTTAATTCATTTATTTTTAAGCAACAAATAAAAATTGTATGTGTTTATGGTGTGCAACATGATGTTTCGATATATGTGTACATCACTGGGCTGAGTCAAGCCCTTGAACACACACATGACCTCACATACTCACCTTTTTTTGGTAATGAGAACACAGAATCTTCTCTCAGCGGTTTTCAAGTATATAATGTTGTGTTACTAACTACAGTCACGAAATCGTGCAATAGTTGGTACTTACTCTCGAACTTACTCCTCTTGTCTCACTGAAATTTTGTATCCTTTGGCCAATATCTGCCCAGTCTCCCAGCCGCCCAGCCCCGAAGTCTCTCTGCTCCTGTGAATTTTACTTTTTTAGCTGCCATGTTCAGTGATATCACATGGTGTGTCTGGCTTATTTCACTTAACATGACGTCCTCGAGGCTCATCCACATGGTCTCGAATGATGCAATTCCCTTTTTTGAAGGCTGAATAGTATTCCCTTGTGTATCTTTGCCATATTTCCTTTATTCCTTTGACATTTTAAACGCCAGGTAAAAAATGAGGCACAGGGTCTGCAGGCCGTCGGCCTGGCTCCCTGCACTCTGCCGAAGCGGCTCGGAGCTCTGGATGAACGAGCAGAGAGGACCCTGGGCATAAACCACAAGCATGTACCGCATCAGAAAAACAGGTCGGTTCCACCCTCCGTGTGAATGTACGGTGCTTCTTGCCTGTGCCTGAGGAGAAACAGGCACACAGAGAGGGATGCCCTGCTTGAGGCCAAACACCCTTCTCCAGCTTGGGGCTTCTGTCAGTTTAATTATAGAAAATGCACTTCAGCGCAGCAGCCCACATCTGGACATCGTCAGCCAACTTGGAGCAAATGCCGTCCGTTGTTTCCAAGCAGATCGAGCTAGTGCTGATTTATATTCCAGTGACACCCTGGGATGATGATTTGGCCACAGGGACATTTCTGACGTGACCACAACTGAATTTTGTCTGATAGCAAATGGACTACTTAACAGACAGACCAAAATCTGTACAGAGAAGAGTCTCAAATCCATTCCGTGTAAAAGTCGTTCTCGACAAACACTCGCCAAGTGCACCCTGCACGAGATGCCTGGAACGCAGAGGTGGAGAAACCAGAGCCCAGCCGTGTAGCCAGGAGGCTGGGGAACAGCCACAGTTGCAAAATGAGTCACTTGGGGCCTCAGAGGTGGGCGAGGCGCCGCTGCCTGGGGGAAGGAGAGAGGAAGAGGAAACATCCGCTCTGAGCCTAAACCATAGATATGATTTGGACACACACAGGAACAGGCGGGGGCGGGGGACACTTCCCATGCGGTTGGAAGCTCAGTGTGGCTGAGCAGCGGTGCGGTGGCAGGATGCTGTTTGGCTCTAGAGGAAGCTGGGAAGTAGGTCGGGTGTCAGATAGAGAGACACGGGGACTTGTTCTAGTCGTAGTGACGTATATCTGAGGAGGGTGAACTGAAAGCACTCTCTTGGGGACAGGGTGGAGAGCAGCCTGGAAGGTGCATTGGCCACGGAGGCATAGCAGGGGCTCGTGCACAAAGACGTGCGTGCGAGATGAGGGGCCCAAGTGGGAGCCAGCCAGGGGTGCAGTGGGAGCAGATGCGGTCCAGGAGGGTGGGTTGCCTCTGTGCCTACTGCACAGAGGAAGGAGAAGGTGATGCCCGAGGGGACCCAGGCACAGGACGCACCTCCCCTCTCCACTGGACAGCCACGCGGGACTGGGAGCAGCCCCTCAGCCAGCAAAGAGCTGCAGTGACCGTCTGGGCCTGGCCTAGGCTGGGCTCTGGGAAAGGAGATGAATCAGACCCAGCCCTGCCCTCTGGACTCACCATCTGGAAGGGGAGCTGGAGCTTTCACAGGGGCGATACCTGCTCCGATGAAGGGTGGACCAGGTGTGAGGACACATGGCAGAAGATGAGCGCTGTCACTGAGCGGGGTCATCTGAGCTCAGTTTGGGGGTAAGAGGAGGTTCTTGCAGGCCGTAAGGAGTGACTCAGCTGGTGAGGCTTGTGTGAGGTTTGAGCTCGGTGTGTCTGCCTCCTAGCCCTTGGTGCCCCTGACCACAGCCCCTTCTTGCCTTGCTCGTGGACTCCAGGTGTGTGCCCAGCCCTAGACGACCCAGGCTCTGCCCTCAAGGAGCTCCTGGTGTGACAGGGAGACCATCTCAGGCAGTGCCCAGCACTGAGAGCAGGGAGAGTGGACCCCAGAGGAGCCCGGCCCGTGGGGCCCCATCCTGAGCCAGGGAGGACTTCTGGATGTGGGGAAGGTGACTTCAGAACTGGGCTTGGCAGACGAAGCATGGCTTTCCAGGCAGAGAACGAAAATCACATGGGTCTGCCCAAAAAAGCAAACAGAACACACAGCTATTGAGGAGAAAAGGGAAATTGCACCCCCAGGTGGATGCTGAGTGGGCAGTGGAGTGGAGCTCGGGAGGGACGGGGAGAAATCAGGTGGGCTCAGGCCGGCCCCGGGGGCCCTTGGTGCCTGCCCCAGAGGCTTGTGCTTGGCCCCTTACACTCCAAGAAGAAAGAGGGACGCTGGCCAGATCTCACACGCTGAATGTGTGCGGAGGAGGAGGCCAGTGGGAAGTAGGGCCTTGTCCTGCCCGAGGCCATATACAGAGATGACAGAGCCTGGGACATCCACAGAGACCTCCGTGTCCCCCAGCTTGCCCCTCCCTGTGCATCAAAGCACAGCCTCGCTCTCCCACACGCTGCCGGAGTGGCTTCCTGTGAGCAGCTGAAGCTGGGCTGCAGTTATTTATCTAATGTTCTTGGATAGAGTCCCAAGAAAACAATTTTGCCTGTTTAAAAAAAAAAAAGAAAACAGAAAACGACATCATAAAGCCCACCCCTAAAGAGAAGTTATAAAGAGACTGTTGTTGCCACTACGGTTTGTTTCTTCGCTGAGTTATCTGCTTGTGCATCTGTTTATTGGCCTTACAGGACAGTCCCCACTGCTTAACAGGCTCAGGGGACTGACGAAGCTGTGAACACAAGCAGCGGAGCCCAAGCCCCAGGCCCCAGGCCGGCGGGCAGCACAGGTAACGGGAACTCTGGCTCTGGAGCTCCCTGGGCCGGAGCCTGGGTCCCAGGCAGGCTCTGTGAGGCTCATGCTGAAACCTGCGCAAGGCGCTTCCCCATAGGTGAGGGGGCTCCCAACGGGGCTTGCCAGCGGAGTCACGGGGGATGGGGACACGTTTTATAGACCCAGGTGCCTTAGGCTCACCCTAGAGCCTCCGGGTGGACAGAAAAAGATGTCCAGGTGATTCTGATGATTAAAGGTGTGCAACTGCTGGACCAGTTCCAAGGGCCTCCCCTCCCACCCTTCTAGAAACAGAATTCAGTATCTCTTGATGCTGAAGATGGGAGAGGCAGGATCAGAGAGACGCAGCCTATGAGGTCATGACCTCCAGCTGAACAGGCTCTTACATTTCAAGGGACCAAGGCCGTGGCCCCTCCACACAGGTAGGCTCCACCTGCGGGCTGTTCCTCCCTCAATCACCCTCCTGGGGACCTGGAGCTGCCATCTCACAAACCAAAAGATTCATACCCTGGAAATTAGGAAAGCAGATGCCAGGAGGTTTGAAGGATGAAGAAGGGCTTCTTCCCTGGGCAGGGGCTGGGCAGGTCTTGCCGTGGCCACATGTGTGTGGAACTCTCTCCTCAGACCAAACAGGGACATGTGCCGAAGGGGAGGGGAGGAGCAGAGCCAGGGAGTGGCCCAACAAGACAGGCCTAGGGATGCCAAGAATGTGCACAAGGGCACACTCGGCTTTTAGAAGTTTGTTTGGCACAAGGACAAAGAAGAACCACACGTGTGGCATGAGCTTAACAGGCAGCAGCCAGCACTGAGGACGACTCGCTGCTGTGTCCCGGCTCCTACTTCAGTAGAGAGGTCCTGCGGGAGCCGTGGGAGGGCCGGGAAATCAAGGGGGTTTGGGGAGTTTCTTTCACAGAGCAGGTGCTACGAGCACCTGACAGATCCCATTATTCAAGCTGCAGCGTCTACACCCAGGGGGTTGTGCCAGAGTGTGGAAAGGACTTGCTAATGAAATCATAGAAATACGCTGCATCTGTGAGGAAGAACAGAGGGTGGTGGATGCAACCACAGTACCATTCCAGTTTGCAGAGGGAAAGATTCTAGAAACCCTAGAGCCGGGAGCCAGATGCAGACCTGCAGCCACCACCAGCAGAGAAGGAGGCGAAGTGACCAGATGACAGTGAGCTCCAAGCCCTCCGCTGATCAGGGCCAGGGAGCGTTTAATCCCAGTGCGCTGGGACTTCAGATGGGTGTTGACAAAAATATTCTAATGATTTTTGTGTGAGAAGGAGACCAGAGTCTGGCTGGAAGTGTGGATGGTTGGTTAATAGTCACAGCAGTCTGACGAGGACAGTGACGAGCCCACAGGAGGACTCGATATATACTGAGCGAGTGAGGGAGGGAGTGGGCCGTGTCAGCCAAGGGCTAATTTCCAGTTTCCTTTTTTTGGACTGCAGGTTTTATACTTGGGCCCAAGTCAGTTCTTTTCAACAACCTGAAGACATAAAATGTATAGAGTGATCAGATTCATAGATGACAAGAGGATGATAGGTCACTATGTCAGAGGACAGAATTAAAATGTAATAAAACCTTGGATAAACTGTAACTGTAGGTCATGGACTGATACTTAGTGTGTGGTGGTGATGTATGGCTCCCAAAAAATGCTATTGACACATTTTAGGACAGTTTTCTTGCCTGTCACAGAAACATACAAACTGGTTTAAGGCCAAAGGAACAAAACAAAGCAAAAGGAGCGGCACACAGTTGATTCGACTGCGGCAGAACGGACTGCTTGCTCCTCCGTGGCACTGAGCCCACCTCTGCCAGCGCTTGTGTCTGCTCTGCTCCGTGCTGGCTTCACTTTCCGGAAGTGGAGTCTTCGAAGCTCTAGCCTCACTCCTTTCTTGTAGCTTCACAGAAAAAGAGCCTCCCTTTGCTAGTCCAACAGAAGTCCCATGGCGGAGATTCCTTGGTGACATGTCCCACTCTGAGCCAGTCACAGCGGCCAGTAAAATGAGAGTGCATCTATGGGCCAGCCCAAAGTCACCTGCCGTCAGCTAGGGCGGGTGGGAGCAGTTGGGACGTGACAAATGCACGTGGACCGAGGCTGGTGTGGGATGGTTCTCCAGAGGAAAATTGAGGCGTAGATGGCAAAGGAAGAGAGAAGGCTGGTTCCCCAGGTGAAGGTAACAGTGGCTTAGCCTGGATTGGGTGTGAGCCCAGCGGGGAGTCCCATGCTGTGTCATCCCACCGACATGCATAGCTGGCTGGGACTCAGTGGGACACGCCCCCACCACGGACCACGCCAGGGTCCATAGTCAAGCTGTCATTCAAACTCACATGTCGGGCCGGGCGCGGTGGCTCACGCCTGTAATCCTGGCACTCTGGGAGGCCGAGGCAGGTGGATTGTTTGAGCTCAGGAGTTCGAGACCAGCCTGAGCAAGAGCGAGACCCCTTCTCTACTAAAAATTAGAAAGAAATTAGTCGGACAACTAAAAATCTATAGAAAAAATTAGCTAGGCATGGTGGCGCATGCCTGTAGTCCCAGCTACTCGGGAGGCTGAGTCCGGGGGATCGCTTGAGCCCAGGAGTTTGAGGTTGCTGGGAGCTAGGCTGACGCCATGGCACTCTAGCCCGGACAAAAGAGTGAGACTCTGTCTTAAAAAAAAAAAAAAACCCTCATGTCCCTGGCTCCAAACTCAACCTCCCTCCCTTCCCTTGAGCTCTGGGTAGAAATGCAGATGGTGTCTCCATTTACCAGCCTCCAGGCAGGGACGGGAAGAGCCAGTCTGAAGACCATCCCTCACCAGCTGGCTGTCAGTTGGTGAAAGAAATGCCCGAATGTGTTTCCCACCTCGATGTCCCTGTCACAACTGCAGTGATGGCAGCTAGAGTTGGACCTAGGAAGTCTCCTTGTTGCCGTAGTAACAGCCCATATCTGCAGGGAGGAGGAGGGAAACCTTCGTGTAATCACAACTCCTTTATCTCCACTCAGTATTTCCTAGGCAGTATCTGTGGCTCCCTCTGTTATTTCAGCCGATAGCTTGCAGAGAAAGTTCCAGAGTGAGTTGGTGGGAAGATCCCTGGAGGGGAGCAGAAGCATCAGGTGGAGACTGCCTGGCCACTGACTAGTCCCACTGCGCCTCTCTTCCCTCATCCGTAGGAGACAGGAACGGCTTGTGTGCGGGAGTGAGCACACGTGTGTGAAGTCACCTGTCTTTGAGGTGACTGTGGTTCCATCGTGTAGTGTGTGGCCCCAGGGCTGGAGATGGGGTGTCGGGGTTAGAGATGTGGGGGAAGTGGGATGCTCTGTTCAGGGCTGGTTGCTGCAGGCAGGCGTGTGAGGGAGACAGGCCAGGGACCCAGCACTGGGTTGCAGGGCAGGGGGTGGGGGGAGCCCTGGGAGTGGGAGGTGGAGCCTGGGGGTTGGGCGAGGAGGTGTGAGGAAAACGAGGCCACCTGTAGCTGCAGTTACCAGAGGGCACAGGAGCATTAACTCAACATCAAGCCATTGACTCCACATGAGAAAGGTCCTCAAATCCTTTGCAATCCTTCCAGCTGGTTCAAGAGATTGTCTCACTTTGGCCCTAGTGTGTCTTCAACACTCCTTTAATGCTTGTTAATCTCCTTTGTAACAAGGAGAAATAGACCTTAGGCCGAGCACTTTCGGGCAAGGGCTTAGCTGGAGAGAGCTGCATTGCACCCTGTGTTGCTGTAACAGCGAACGTCTCGTGGCATGGAAGACTTGCTTTCCATTGTGGCAGTAATACAGCTTTCATTTTCAAATATATTTTATTTAAGTGAAGTTAATTTAAAGAAGAAAAAGTTTTTTTAAAAAATGGTGCAGGTGACACAAGAATGACTGAAGACCTAGAAACAGGCTCTGGCAGCAGCTCCAGGCAGCTTGTGCTTGGATGTGGCAAAGACAGGGCCAAAGTGTGTCCCTGAGCAGTGCCCCGCCCCGCCCTGTTTGCTGGCTCTGAAGCTGTGTCGAAAACCCCTTCCATTGCTCTTCACAGTCCCGTCGACCTGAGAAAGACTGCAGAACTTGCCCACAAGAGCATAGTGTTTCTCTCCCATCATGTTTGCGCCATTAGCCAGTTTCCAGCCTAAGGACATGGAGTACCCATAGCTCTCTGGGGTCTCTGGTTCCCCAAAGGATTTTGCTGCAGAAGTACAGAAGCCAGTGATGTCACCTGCCCCTAGTAGGACAAGGACAGTACTTCCTGAACCCTCCATGGCCGGGCATTGTATGTGAGTTTCTAATGTGTTTTTGATGTGATCCTCTCTATGGTCCAACTAAGAAGATATTATTAGGCTCATTTTTAAGGTGAGGAAACTGAGGCTCAGGGGGGCGTTTGCCAGTGGTCCCGCAGCTAGCACTCTGTGGGAGGGATTTGAGCACAGATCTGCATGTGGCAGGTTCTCGTGCTCTCTGCCAGCAGTGCATGGCCTCTGCCGGAGCCGGGAGTGTGCTCCCATGCAGGACCCCTCCCCTCTGTCCCCTCCCATGTGAGTCCCTGCCTGGCTCTCCAGGAGCACGAGGTTCACATGGGCAGCTTCTCCCTGGATGTGTGTGTCACCCTTAATAGCTGCTGCCACTTTAAATGGATTTGTCCACACTGGGAAAAGATTTTGCAATCTGATAAAGAAACTTACGTTCCTTGAAAGTAACTGAACAGTCTCTATTCTTACTCCAGCCTCTGTGAAATTCAGAGACTGTGTTTTCCTAACCTGAAATCCCTCCACTTGGTCTGACAAACAATTTGTTGAGGCTGTTTCTGGGCAGGAGGGGCCTTCTCTAGGAGACGTGGCTTGCATGTAAGAGGGCTGGCCTCCCAGGACATCTGGGACAGAAGAGAATCGTAGGGTTGGAGCTGTCCCCAAGGCTGTGACGGGGAGCAGCTGCATGTCTCACATGGGGCTCTGGCCTCAGGGGAAGCTTTTCTGCTTCCCTAAGCTCACCCCAGCCACACCCTTGCTCCTGGGGACCCCCCGCAGCCCCCCTCTTCCTCCACCCAGCTCCCCTGCTCCCTCTCCCTCCCCCATGGAGGAAGAAGCTTGGTTTCTGGGAACCATGGCAGCCCCACTCCATCTGCTCCCCAGAAACCCAGCTAGGTCTCTGGTTTCCCCTCTGCGTGCCATTCCCTTCAGACAGAGAAGTGGCCCGGCCCCTCCCAGCTTGGGCTCCGCACACAGACCTGTGCTTCTCGGCTCCGTTAGTGTGTGAGCGTTTGCTGGGTGTGCAGAGCCAGCGCACAGGAAGAGACACAGCAACAGGGTTTAAACTTGCCAGCCGCCTTCCCAGTCTCCTTCTCATCTTCTCAGGAATCTTTTTGTTAAACCAAACAAGGAAAGTTAACCTATGAGGGGCCTGCACTCTGGCAAGAGTCATGCCAGTCCCTTCAGGACTTATGTTATCTTGGCAGTAACCAGGAAGGGCTGTTGGTGGAAACTGAGGCTCAGGGAGGTTAAATGACTTGCCCAAGGTCACACGCACGATTACTTCAGGACTGGAGTCAAAGCCAAGTCTGACCTCCAGTAAAACCCAGCCCACTTCCACTGTGCACAGAGCTGCCGTCCTATGATCCTCTGAGCTTTCTGTCTCATAGATGACCCTCTACTCTTCCAAACCAAATCAGAAGCCTTTTATTAGACAGACTAGTGTGGCATGTCCTGACCTGGAACAAAATGCACCAAATTTTAACTATAGGCATGTAAAGGTAATAAAATCCTGGGTCATTTTCTAAGAACTTCTATTTACAAAGCAGATCTTTTTTTATATTTTATATTTACCTATATGTGGATTTATATACACACATTAAATTAGACATGGGTATATCATGTTTATCCATACACACTTGTATACACATATTTTGAATTTGACATGACATTAAAGAAAATTAAAACTGAAAATTTCAGCTGACAGGTGAATTCCTTTATACTTGGGGCAAACGTCTTGAGACTGAGGGCGCTAGCTGTCATCAGCACGATTCCGGTTGGGAGTCAGAGGCTGCCTCTGGGCCGCGGGCCCCTGTGGCATCAGTCAGTCCAAATTCCAAAATATGTCCTCCTTTAGATCACTCACTAAAGAGTTTCCCCAACAGACAGCAAAAACCTCAAAGACTCCCCAGCGTGGTGTTCCCAGAGAGATGCCCATGCCTAACCTCATTTCCTTGTAAGTGCCAGTCCTATGGCCAAGGCTGCCAGCCCGCCCTGCTTAGAAGTGGTCGGTCTTTTATAAAAGCACAGAACAGGCATTCTCCTGGGGGCCGGGCCAGACCGGGAAGCCTGTGAGAACGGAAGGGCACCATCTGAGGGGGCATGTTACCCAGGACTTCAGAGAGCAGGTCACTGGGCAGGTGGCCTCAAGGTCACTTCCTGCTGGGAAGCCAGGTCCTGAGGGAGGGAGCCCGTGCTCAGTGCAGTTAGGGGATGAGGAGCGGAGGGGACAGGAAAACAGTCGGCATCGTGGAAAAGGGAGTTAAAGCTTCCGCTTCGGTTACCGTGCCATTCTCCTGCAGAATTCAAGCAACACTTTCATTTGATTGGAATCACTTTTTTGAAAACCCAACCTGACTTTTCACCCATCCCAGGCTCTACATTTCTGTGTTAGATTTTTTTTTTACACACAGTATTTCGAGTTGTCTGGAGTGGTGGGCACGAGAACCCTGGGTGGGGGAGGTCCGTGGGCGGATGCCAGGCTGCGGACAGGCCCGGCACCCGGTGCCCGAGGTGGGAAGCCCAAGCGCCTCCTCCGGCCCCACAGCCACATCCGTGCCTGGCCCGGAGCAAGGGACTACTGTTACAGCTCTGTCTTCCTGGCGGGGAAGAAGCAATCTTAAAAAAATATTTTTAAGGTGATACAGATCGATTTTATTGGATTTTGAATTTACGTAGTCAGCCATCAGAACACTGTGCATTTGAGATGCCACATAGATGTTTTGGTCACCAATGTAAACTTCTTATGAGTTTTTAATTCTTTAGTATCTCAACCAGTACCTGCAAGCAACATGCCACAGCTCAGAGAGCTCGAAGCTGGAAGAAACAGCCTGGAAACTGGCATGCCCGTGTGCCGCTGACATGCAGTTAAGCTCAGCCACGCATTCCTTTCCTTGGGCCTCAGTTTCCTTTATGAAAAAGTGAAGGAGGTGAATAGGCCACGTGTGCCATGAGACAGAATGAGACTCCTTGCCAGGTGGTGAGTTCACAGCATAAGAAGTGAGCAAAATCAGGTTGCAAGGCCATTATGGAAAGAACGTTGAATTCAACCCCACTGGACTGTGAGCACCTCATGACCCAGCTCCGTGTGGAGTGCTTTGTATTGCTAGCGCAGCGCCCGCTGCTCGACAGCGTGGCAGATGCTAAATACATGGTGGGTGGATGGATAGTGCATTATGTTTATTGTGCAGTCAGACCTCTCTGCTAATGATAATCGGTATTTGCAGCTGCTCCCCAGTGCTAGCATCACCGCCTCAGCTCCACCTCAGATCACACGCATTAGATTCTCACAAGGAGCTGCAACCTAGATCCCTCGCATGCACAGTTTACAGTAAGCAGGGTTTGCGCTCCCATGAGAATCTAATGCCGCTGCTGATCTGACAGGAGGCGGAGCGTATGCAGTGATGCGGGTGAGGGGAGCGGCTGTAAATACAGACGAAGCTTCGCCCGCTCTCCCACTGCTCACCTCCTGCTGTGCCAGTCTGCGGCCCTGGGACTGGGGACCACAGAGCTAGAGGACCACGAAGATTCTCCCCACCTGAGATCCCTGGCTTTCTGGCCACTCTCCCAGAACTCATAACTCACGCAGCTACTCCTAATACTTTCCCTAGGAAGTGGAACTTTGATTGGAAGCCTCAGGCTCTGTTTGGGTGTTCACAAAGCCCGTCACGAGGGCTTGGAGGCAAACTTGCTGAGGACTGACTGAGCAGTAGATTTCCGGTGCCTGGCACACACAAAGGGCTGGGAAACGTTCGCTGCTGTTCCTCCTGTTACAGGAGGTGAGGGAGGTAGATGAGGGTAATGATGGGAGGGGACTCGATCCAGTGGCTGCTCCATCGCTCTGCTGTGCCCATTGAATTCCACAGACTGGAGAGCAAGCCTGTGGGCTCTGAGTCTGTGAACAGCACTATGTGCCGGTCAGCATTGCTTTTTTGGTGTGACTCAGGCAGGTCGTTTAACCTCCCACCCTGTCCTTCAGCAACCAAGCTGCCCTGCCGGGTGCAACTAGAGTTGCCCGTTACCCTTGCATCCTGAGAAGGGTATTTCAGGCCCGAGCAAACCAACACATGTATAAACACAGTCTTTTGACCCTCTTTTTTCTTTACTCCATGGTAACACACTCACGCACACTTACACACACTGTTTTATGTAACGGACTACCTGAGAGGTGTTTCTCTCTCAGACCGAGCCTCCTCGATCTTTTGGACACACCATTAAATGGCATTTGGGTGAGTGCATCTGAGGAATCGTCCTCCACGGGGACTTGCTGGGTCCCAGTGTCTCTGCGGAGACAGTGCCAATGCCCTTGCTCAGCCACACAGGCGAGGACGCACTTCCCCGGGCCCACTGAGCCGCATGTCACTGTTTCGTTACAAGGAGTTACTGTTTCATGTTACTATGAGAAGCAGCCTCCCAGGGAAGTTTCCATCTGCAATTCTCCTGTGATTAAGGGTGAGCATTTCCTTTTCATATGTTTCAGAGAAATGTGTATTTCCCTCCAGTGAATGGCCCGGGCATATCCTTGGTCCATTCTTTGTTGGATTGTTTCCTCGTTGATTTATAGGGATGCTTTAAGGAAATTTTCATATGAGTTGGAAATATTTTATCATGGTTTTATACTTTTAACTACTTTTGGGAGTTTCATTTTGTGTTTTGAGTCATGAAAAAAAAATTAAATGTATTCATATTTATCAGTCTTTGATGGCTCCTGAGGTTTGTGTCATATACAAAAGGGCCTTCTCAAATCAGACATTACCGAAGAAATTTATGGCTCCTTTTAGTACTTTTATAGCTTCATTTTGCTCCAGTCTTTTTAAAGGCTGCATAGAGTTTCATTGCAGGAGTGCGTCATAATTCACTCCACCAAGCGCCCGTTATTGGGTATTTGGGCTGTTTCCAGTCTTTTTCTATTAAACGTGATGCTGCACTGATCCTCTTGTTAAACCCAGTGCTCCTCAGCCCCAGGAACAGAGAGGCAGAGTTACCGAGGATGCAAATGGCAAAGGAGTTTATTTGCTAGCTCGAGCCAGGGTCCAAGTCCCAGAGCACCAACGCAGTGGCCTCGCTATGGACCAGGATCCCCCCTGGAGCCAAAGTAAAGCTTTTATACCTTTTTTGCACACG
>CAUYSK010093787.1:0-14510 GCA_963575035.1 Avahi laniger
TTCTATTTTACTACCAGGAACTATTTCAATCCCCACCCAGTTACTTTCTGTCTCTTAACAACTAGAGTAATGCTGTGAACCTGCAAATACGGGTTCCTTTGAACACTACGAATATTGGCTAAAGTCAACACCTGGCATTACAGGGTAGGGCCCTGGCACCATTCTCATTCAGGCAAAATCCTCTCTATATTCTGTGACATCTGAATTTTTATTTGACTAGAAATATGGTAAAGTGGTGTGGTAGTAAGACTATTAGAAGAAGAGTCAGAAAACCTCAATTTTAGTGTCAAAATATACAAGGTAGCATACTCTGTTATCTTGGACAAGCCATTTAACTTCTCTGTGCCTCATTTTCCTAATGGTTATAATGAGGGTTTAGACTAAATGACCTCCAAGATCCCTTTGTCTAGGTTCTACACTATGTGAGGCTGTATTTACCAACCAATAGATGCTTCTAGGTATCAGCCTGCCTTCTCAACACCATATGTACACTATCAAGTACCATCTTTTAAATATTGCCTACATGAGCATTTTGATAAGCATTCTCCAAAGCAAGATAAATCAATTGGACAACACCTATTTGGGAACATAAAGTTTTAACTGTGATTTCACAAATAGCCATTTAAATTCAGTTGGATAAGCAATTAGTAACAGGTTATTCTTCAATTGCTGGAAAAAATAACCAGAATTTTGGCAAAAATCAATGCATTTTTCCCCTCTTCCAACCCACTGTATAAGTGTTAAGATATAGCTACTATCTTACATCTCAAAAAATAGATTCTAATGTCAAAATTTTCAAACTACAGGTAAGCAGACTTTTCAGTATCAGGTAGAATCCTATCAATAGTTAAACAGGTTTACCCTTGACTCAAAAATGACAACAAAAAAAAGGCAAGGTAAGGCAAAGCAATGAAAGGGATATGTTATTTTTCCTATTGTTCTGGCCTGCATAATCCCTGGCCCTTTTGTTTTCTGAGAGATCCATAAGCAGGCACTAGATGATTTTGTCTGGCATGAGAGCACCAGAGGGTGTGGTCCATTGGTGACAGCATATTCCTACGACAAGATATATGTGGCCCAAACACAACCCCTGAGGAAGAGGCAGAGAGTCTGACAATTATAGATCTATTTGGGCAGGAGGCAAGCTGTGTGTGCATATATATGACCATGGGGATATCCACTAGCCTTGTTAGACCCTCTTCCATAAGTTTAAAAACTAGCAGCGATATTTCCAGGTACCCTGATATCTGTAAAAAGGCATATGATGAATGTTGGGTCCTCTAGCCCTATGGCAGAAAATAATTTTACCAATTTAAAAGTATTATTCAGCTTTATTGAAGTATAATTTGAAGCCATAAAATTGACCAACTGTAAGTATACAGTTTGATGAGTACTGACAAATGTATGCCATAGTGCAACCACCATCACAATCAAGTTTTGGAACACGTCCATCACCCTAAGAAGTTCCCTTATGTCTCTTTACAGACAATTTCCACCTTCCACACCCAGGAAACCAATGATCTATTGTCACTGTGGTTATTCCTTTTCTAAAATTTCTGATTATTATTCAATATTTAGGTCAGTTTTCTTTAACTTAGAGTAATGTTTTTGAGATTAATCCATGTTATGTTATGAAAATTAAGGTTTTGATTTATTTTATTACTAAGAAAAATTCTATAATATGGTTATCCCAAAATTTATTCATCCATTTGCCAGTTGAGGGATATTTAAGCTATTTAAATTTGGGGCTCTCATGAATAATTCTATTATCAACAATTTTGTGAAAGTCTTAATGGGGACGTTAAATGCTTGTAATTTTCAGTCTTCTTGATTTTAGTTTTTGTAGTAGATAAGTAATGGTATCTCATTGTGGTTTTTTTATTTTCCTCATCTTTTCATGTGCTATTTGCTATTTGCATTCTGTGTGTGTCTGTGTGTGTGTGTGTGTGTGTGTGTGTGTGTGTGTGAAGTGTCTGCTCAAATATTTTGGCCATTTTAAAAACTGGGTTATATAACTTCCTATTGAGCTATAGAATTTTTTTATAAATTCTTGATCCAATTTTAGTCATTTTATCTTTGCAAGTGTTTTCTCCAATGGCTTGATTTTTCATTTTCTTAACAGTAGCTGTCAATGAGCAAAAATTTTAATTTTGATGAATTTTGATGAAGTCCATTTATTCTTTTTTCTTTCATAATTTGTGCCTTTAGTACCCAAACTAAGAAACCTTCACTGATTCAAGGTAACAAAGATTTTATCTTGTTTTCTTATGGAATTTTTATGGTTTTATCTTTTATGTTTAATCTATAATCTATTTTTGTTTATTTTTAATTGACAAAAATTGTGTATATTTATCATTTACAACATGATTTTTTGGAAATATATATATGCATGGAATTGCTAATTAGAGCTAATTAATACATGCATTACCTCACATACTTATCACTTGTGGTGAGAACACTTAAAATCTACTCTCTTAGCAATTTTCAAGAATACAGTGCATTGCTCTCAACTACAGTCACCATGTTAAACAACAGATCTCTTGAACTTATTCCTTTTATCTAACTGAAATTTTGTATGATCCATTTTGACAAATTTTTCTGTAAGCTGTGTTAAAAGGGTTAAGGTTCATTTTTTCCATGTAGATATCCAGTTATTTCAGTACTATTTATTAAAAATATGATCATTTCCACTCTGAATTGCCTCTAAATCTATAATTAAGAGTTTGACTCCAATTTTGAGGTTTAACTGATTTCAGCTTTCAAGCCTCACCTCTCCCTTCTCCTTCTGCACCACACTTGGGCAGGTGTCAATAGGAAATTCGAGCCTCTCAAAGTCCCAGCCAGCATGTGGAAACTTTTCCCCAGTGCCACTCCTGAGCCGGTGTAAAGTCCCAACCTATGCTCTCAGCCTCACTCAAGCCACCTAGACCTGTTTGTTCCTGCCCTGCTCTCCCAAGGAGCCCCTGTCTGATACATTTTCCCTCAAATTCTCTTGGTGTGTGCAGTGTCAACATCCTCAACATCCCACCTATTAATTGGGAGGGAGTCCGTCTGCCTCTAGATGGTGACCATTAATACAAAACATCTTTCTCAGCAATCAAGCAGTCATATGAGTTTAGGTCCATTTTTGGATTTGTATCTATTCTTTTATTAAAACCATATGGTCTTGATTACCATAGCTGTGTAATTACTTTTAAAATCAGATAGTGTAAGTCTTCCAATTTTCTCCTTTTTTTTGTTCAAAGCTGTTTCACATATTCTAGGTCCTTTGCAATTTCACAGAAATTTTAGGATCAATTTGTCAAATTCTAAAAAAAATGTTTTAAAAATTCCCCTGGAATTTTGATTTGAATTGTATTAAATCTAGAGACCAATTTTGAGGAAATTGTTATTTTAATAATATTAAGTTTTTCAATCTAAGAGCACCATGTAACTCTCCATCTATTTATAGATATTTCATTTATCTCAAAAGTACCTTGTAATTTGGAGTGCTAAGACTTTATTCATCAAGATTTATACCTAAATGTTCTTTATTTAATTTCATTTTTTTATTTGTTTAATTAGAACACTCTATTTTTAAACCAGGAGGTAAGCATCAACCTGATCCAATAACAACATAAAATTTTTTTTTTTATTTCAGCATAATATGGGGGTACAGATGTTTAGGTTACGTCTGTTGCCCTTGCCCCCCCATCCCCCCTCAGTCCAAGTTTCAAATATGTCCATCCTATTGCGTGGTGCGCATTGCACTCTTTGTGTGTGCACATACCCGTCCCCTTCTCCCTCCTCCCCCCTGCCCAACATCCGATAGATGTTATTCTTATATATGCACTTAACAACATAAACTTTTAATTTAATCAGTATCATCATAATAACATAAGCCAGAAACAAAGTTTTTGTTTTTTTCACTAGATTTTCAAACAATTATTATTCCATGCCATCGTAATGGCTATTTCCACTTATCTCAAGGAAAAGAATGAAAGAGAGAGATGTATTGTGCTGTGGTATGCTTCTGTGAGGAACTAGTAAGGTCAGAAGGACTTGCATGTACTGGCTCATTTGTATTCTGCTTGGTTCTAGCTCTCTAGCAATGAGTAAGGGCTTTGCAGCCCAGCACCACAAGAGTTTTTCTTCTTAAATAACTGTTAGAAGCCAGAGCTAACAAAGTTACAAGGACTAACCTAAGGACAAATGGCCAGATGCATATGCAGGATGAAAGGCAGCAAGTTAAACATCGTTCCTTCTCGATAGTCTTCTTTTATAATGCAACACTTCTAGGAAGAGACTACTATGAGCAGTTGTTATATAGAACTTCTTGATTGGTCATCATTTATCATTATATCTAATTGCATTTTAAATTTTTAGTTGTAGCGTATATAAATTCAATCAACTGTGTGTTGATCTTGGACCCTGTGACCTTGCTAAATCTACTTTTCAGTTCTAATATCATTTGTATACTCCTTAGAGTTTTATATATATTTGTCCTGTTACATATAAAGAAAGAGAGATTTACTTCTTCCTATATGCTTTTTTTTTTCCTTACCTTATTGCACTGGCAAGGTTCTCCAGGACAATGTTCAATAAAATCAGTAAGAATGAGTATTCTGTCTTGTTCTTGACATTAAGTGGGAAGCATCCAGTCTTTCCCCCTTATTTATAGTAGGTTTATTGTATTCTTTGCCACATTTCCTCTATCTATTAATACAAGCTTTCCTATATAATCTTATGGAATGCTGTCACTCTGACTCTGGACCTGGCCTAGTGACTTACTTTGGCCAAACATGACTTGTAAGTTTAAATAGATGTAATTCAAAAAAAGCTTGGAGAAAGTGCTTGTGCATTCCCACTGTTCTCTTGCCCTCTGCCATTTTCATAAAAATGTGTCTGAGCTAGCCTGCAAAAAAATGAGATGTGGAACAGAGCCAAGTCACCCCAGTCATCCTAGCCAAATCCGTCATCCAGTGACCTCCGGACATGAGCAAGCCCAGCCAAAAACAGCGAAACTATCCAGTCAAGCCCAGCTGAGATTACCTGAGCCAAGTCAGAGCAGCTGAAGCTCTCAAGGACATTTATTGCTCTGTTGTTGAAATTTTATGATTGTTTGTTATGCAGCATAATTGTGGCACTAGATAACTGATGCAGTAGATTAGAAGAAGCTTGTGTAAATCCTGTCTTGTTCAATCCAAAAATACCAATCAGTTATCTGAAATACTTCCATACTTTCAAATTATCAAAGATAACCTGTCCTTTCTGTGCTTGTTTCAAAAAAAAAAGGCCATAAGCTATGAACATCTAATTTTAAAGGAATTTTTCATGCTCAGAGGCTACTTGCAATAATATTTACAGTGTCCTTGAAAATAGCATCAATATGCATGGGGGAGTGGGTGGTTGAGGAAAAGCAGGATTTGATAATGTCAAATAAACAGAGCCTATTGATACATGTCAACATTGCCACGTCTCTTTTTCCAGCTCCAAAAGCAGTCTCTCTTTCCTGTGCTCCATCGTGAGAGGAATCTTGGCAGTGGAAATGCAACATCCCTCTTGCGATTCCAATTTCACAGTTGAATAAGGAACAAGCATGACCAGGGAGTAGTCTAAGAAAGGCATGAGAAGCATGGCAGATGGGGAAGTCCAGTCATCTATTCTACATCCCTCTTTCTTCCCATGTTCCCTTCACTTTGTACAAGAAAAAATTGAGACTGGGCTTCAAGTCCTGATGAAGTACCAAATACAGACTTTCACGTCTCCAAATGACTACATTCCAATCAGGCAAAAACACGGGGCTGGTGTCTCTCCATCAGTCTCTGATTGTTTTCCTGCTTTAAGGTTTATTTAAACAATAAGCTTCTCCTCCAAGTCTGTGCAACTGAAGGGTAGAGGGAAGAGAGGACAATGAAAGTGACATCTGTCAGCTAGCAGTAATTAAGCAGAGATGTGTGGAGTTTCAGGGCTCTAAATGGTCCCGTTAAAGTGTTGATGAGCAGTGAAATGTCTGATTAAATTTTAAGCAGGGATAAATGGGCCAGCCCCACCATAGGATAAAGCTAATGGAGCTGTAGACTGAGCAAATTGAATGAATAATGTATCAGGGCTAGTGAACAGACAAGCTGGCACAAATATGCCTCTTCTAGAATCTAAACACAGCTTCCTTATGTGATCACAAAGAACAGGTCTTCTGCAAGAATTCCCTGAGCTTCAGAGTAGGTCACTGCAATAGAAAATGCATCAATTTAGAGAACAGAATATTAGAGTTCTAGTTCCACTCTGACACTATCTAAACGACCTAAGGCAAATTATATCACTTCTTTGGGCCTCAGTTTTCTTGTGTGTGAAACAGGGCGTTAGTTCACAGATAGTCTTAAAGATCGAAGAAGCTATTATTTAAACTTTTTAAATGACTTAAGTAAAGAACAAAAATGTCATCTCTATGACAAAGCCAGAAAAGGTTGACAGTGTGCACTGTAAAGCCGTAAGTATCATGGAGATAACTGGAGGAGTGAGGTGGAGGCCCCTTTGTCGTGGCTTTGGGATCCCATTCCATCATTGAACCCCAGCAGGTTTTCTCTCCTCTTGTTTTAAGTTTTGTGTTCCATGTACATTTTCTGTAACAAGCAAATATTATGGTAAGAAACAATTTAAAAATCACTAGATTACTTTTTTCTGACTTTCTTTTCACACATTTCAGGGGAAAAGGCAAATTTAAAGAAGATACATGGGTCAGAGTAGAGAAATAGAATAATGAATGGTGCACTGATGGATCCTTACAAAGCAACCCATTTCCTCTTTTTTTCTTTTTTTTGAGACAGAGTCTTCTTCTGTCACCCAAGCTAGAGTGCTGTGGTGTCAGCCTAGCTCACAGCAACCTCAAATTCCTGGGCTCAAGTGATCCTCCTGCCTCAGCCGCCCAAGTACCTGGGACTACAGGCATGTGCCACCACAACCAACTAATTTCCTTCTATTTTTTGTAGAGACAGGTCTCACTCTTACTCAGGCTGGTCTCGAACTCCTGAGCTCAAGAGATCCTCCCATCTCGGCTTCCCAGAGTGCTAGGATTACAGGCATGAGCCACTGCACCACCACGCCTGGCCCATTTCCTCTATCCATTGAGTCGGGAAGACCAGCAAAAGAGTGCCTCACAACTCCTAAGACTTTAGAAATTGCAAAGACAGAACTCCATGGTATACATATACCACATTTTATTAATCCACTATGTATTGATGGGCACTTGGGTTGTTTCCACATCTTCGCAATTGTGAATTGTGCTGCTATAAACATTCGAGTGCAGATGTCTTTTTTATAGAATGTCTTTTGTTCTTTTGGGTAAATGCCCAGCAATGGGATTGCTGGATCAAATGGTAGTCCTACTTGTATCTCTTTGAGGTATCTCCATATTTCTTTCCACAGAGGTTGTACTAGTTTGCACTCCCACCAGCAGTGTATGAGTGTTCCTATCTCTCCACGTCCACGTCAACATTTATTGTTTTGGGACTTTTTGATAAAGGCCATTCTCACTGGGTATAAGTGACATCTCATTGTGGTTTTGATTTGTATTTCCCTAATGATTAGAGATGTTGGGCATCTTTTCATGTTTGTTAGCCATTAGTCTATCTTCTTTCGAAAAGTTTCTGTTCATGTCCTTTGTCCACTTTTTGACAGAGTTCTATTTATCCACAAAAAACAATGGTGATATAGCACCCCTTATATTATCCTAGATAGAGCTGGAACCCACTCTACTAAGTATCCCAAGAATGGAAAAGCAAGCACCACATGTACTCACCATCAAATTGGTATTAACTGATCAACACTTAAGGGCATATATAGTAATAACATTCATGGGGTGTCAGGCAGAGGGGAGTGGGGAGTAGGGGATGGGTATATTCACATGTAACGGGTGCAGTGTGCACCATCTGGGGGATGGACATGCTTGAAGTTCTGACTCGGGTGGGGCAAGGGCAATATACGCAACCTAAACATTTGTACCCCTGTAATATGCTGAAATTAAAAAAAAAGAAATCACAAAGACACATGAGATGTCATTATGGGGTAAGAAACATTATGAAGATTTTTGCTTCAGCTCTTACTGACCAGAAAATACTCACATGTCCATTAGTATCGAAGGGCAGAATTGATCAAAAAAACTAAACTTTTTAATTCTAGAAACTGCCTTTGCATAACATAAAGTTTGTGGTGTGAAAGCAAAACCTTACCAGAAGCCATGGATCAGAGATATGGAGGATATGATGTGAGCAAGTTTGTATCTCCCCATCTGACAGAAGATGAAAGACAAAGCCAGGCTCAGCAGGTTCTGGATAGGAGGGGACAGCAATAAGGAAGCAGTGAAGCACATATGCCCTGCCTATCCATTCTGGATCAAAATCATGGGTAGATAATGCTGTTTAAAATAATCATAAAACTTTAGCAAAGAGCAGAATGACAGAGCTCATTCCATATTTATCTGGCCACAGACTAGTACAATTTTAGTTTCCTTTGAAGAAAGACCACGTCTGCCCAATAAGATGATATTCTAAGTCATAGGCTAAAAAATAGCTGAGGGATAGTTGTAAGAGAAAGAATCAAAGATAATGCCACTAGAGTCTTTCTCAACATTCATATGTATGATAGTATCTAGAAGTTCCTGTGTACTTTCAGTGAGGGAAACAGAAGGTAGCTGAGCCATGAATTATCCCTACAGTAGAAGTCGAAGTGTGACATCTCTAGCCATGGGCAGACTCAAACATGCTACCAAGATCTAGACTATCTGCTGTGCCAGCCAGTGCTAGGGTTGGGGGAGAGGCATGAGCCCTAATGATGACTCAGAAAAGACTTTCTGTTTACCTAGCAGCAAACTTCAACAGCAGATTCCATCAGGATATCCAATGACCAGATGGATTAAAGGACATCTTCATGGAATTTACCAAGCATCCCCAGGACACCATAATGAGTTTTGGATCATCAGATCTTTTTCCACATATGGCCACGAGAATACACATCCACCCACCTACACAAAGCCAACAGCTTATCTAGAAGAAAAATAAATCATGGTTGGATGGCTGGAAATGCAACACATCTCTCTATTGTGCTCCATTCTCATATAGTCCACTGTCAACTTGACATCTGTACTTGTATAACCCAAAAGCATCTCAAATTTAACATATCCACATACAAACTCTTGATTTTCCTTGCCTGCTTTGCTCCACCTTCAGATTTTACCTTCTTATTAAAGGACAAATGGCACCCCTGGAACCCAATCATTCAGACACTTGGGAGACATTCTTGCAACTTTCTTCTTTCCTATTCTTAAAAACTCCCAAGCCAATCTACTTCTCTCCACCTCTGCTGACACCTCTCTGATGCAAGCCAACATCACCTCTCACCTGGGGTATCTGGCTTCAACAATGAACTCAGGGAGTTATCTTCAGTTTAAATGTTGATGATGGAATATCTAGATATACATGGCAGAATTTAAAACTGTGTGCATTACTTCCCTCTCTTCAAACCCATCTTAAGTGAGAGCTGAGAAATAAAAAGGTATAAACAAGAAATAACCAACTTTTAGAAGATGGGAATATGTTGGAGTACACAGATCAGAGAAAGGCAGTTAGCTAGTGTGGGCAGAGAAGGATGCTAATAAGAGATAAATCTGTTCAGCAATTTGCACTGTAAACTCTCCTGAAATGCTCATGAGTAACAGGTAGCAGCAGTGGCATGCTGGTAAATGTTTAGCAACTGGCTCTCCTGGAAAAACCAATAAACAAAAGCACTGATTTGTAATGTTTGCTGACTTCCAGGGTGCAAATATACTCCAGTCAATTTCAAGTTACTAATGTGATGTTGCTAAATGCAAAGTTGAGAAGAAATGTACATAATCTGTTAATACAGATGAAAAAAATTCCTAAATAATACCCAATGGCTCACAAAATTTATGATTCACACCCTTTTTCCCAAGAAGATCCTCAGACATTTGTTCCACCAAGATGAGGGAGCAAATCATGAAAAAGGATCCTGAAAACAGTGGTTTCAATTATGATTGGAAGAGATGGGAAGTCCCAGGAAAAGAGAGAGCTGTGTAGCAGATCTAAGGAGCAAGTCCAGAATAAAGCAGAAAAAAAGAACTAACAGATTCTTCACTTGTTTAATTCATATTTAAAGTAACTATAAAATTTGGGAGAATTGGGCTTGGGAAAAAGAACTCGTGATAGAGACAGATAATTAAAAGAATGATTAAATAAGGGACTGATTAACTCCAGGTAACATGAATAGCCATGCACTAAAAGGAAATGTAGTCAGTGATATTTGCATTCTAATGAGTCAACAATATTTAGCATGCCGAAGATACAATATTTACAATATTTACAATTTACAATATTTACATAGTTGTAATAATAACAATGAATAGTTATTTTTGCCACATGTGATATATTAGGAGAAAAACATTAAAGATGGGGTGGTGATGGTGGCATTCTCCTCTATAGTTGAAACATAATATATATCTAAAATTGAAAAATAAAAAATGTTAATTGGAATAAAAGGACAAGTACCCAGAGGAACAACCAAAGTAATTGAAAGAGGTTGCCTCTTCAGGGATGAGAGGTAGTGGAGTAGAAGATTGCCATTTTTCTTTTACTGAAGTTTTGTAGGTAGTGTTAATGCTGGGATTAAGGGCACAGGTTCCAGTATTAGATTGCTTGGGTTTAATTTATCACTTTGAGCCCTAGCAGCTATGTGACCTAAATGAGTTTCTTAGCCCCCGTGAGACTCAGTTTCTTCATCTGTATAATGGGAAAAACCACTATCCTTACACAAACACTTTATGGGTTTTTCTTCATATGCATAGGATTACCATGAACATGCAGTAACTTTGGTAGGTAGTGTTTATGAACATTTTTTAAATGGCTTTATAATATTTGCTTTGGGTTGTCATGCCAGAAGTCTTTGAGCCCATTCCATAATAAAAAATATTTAATTTATTTCAAACTGTCTATTCTTACAAATAATTCTGAAATGAACATCTTCTTGTATATAAATTTTAAATATATTTTAAATTGTATCTTCGGCATGCTAAATATTGTTAACTCATCAGAATGCAAAAGTTAATATATAGTTGACAAAATGTTTATCGTCTCACCAATATATAAAAATACTCTTATATTTTATCAATCAACATTTATGTACCAATTATCTATTATCAGGAGGTCCTGATTCTATCTTCATAGTGTCAGATACTATACTAAGAACACTAGTGTATGCTACATTTGGCTCTATCAGCAGCCTTATTTTACCAAAACCCTATAAGCAAATATATTCTGGGTTTCCCTAATCATAATTACATAAAAGTCATACAAAAAAGATATATGAAATGAGAAGTATGATTTTCAGGCCTGCCACTTAATCTCTTCTGTCTGCCTAAAGTTTAATGAGCCACTAAGTTCCTGGGATGGCACTCACATTCATGGCTACAGCAAAGCACGCCCGGGAACTCTGAAGCGTGTCCTATGAAAATGGATCAATTTCTGGGTCCTGTGTTTACATCTCCATTTTCAGCTATTTGGTCAGGGATCCTAGGAAAGTGTGCTAGACACTGTGTTACCCTTGTCATGTGGTGACAAGCAGTGCCATGAGTAACAAATGAGCCCATTATTTCTTTATAGTAGAGGAGACAGGTTAATCCTTTGTCAAATCACTGAGCACAGTGTCTTCTGCCTTGTTCCAATTACCCAGGAAGTGATGGCACTTTCTCATCCACAGCCTTTCAACACCTGCTGATGTGTATTTAGGACATTGCTAGGTCTGTGAGTCTTAACCACACCAAGCTCAAAAATGCTCATGAAAAATAAAAATAACAAAGACACACAAGAGGCTGGATCCAATACTTTCTAGATTCAGATAACGCTCATTTAAAAACCAGAGGAAGCACCAAGATAGGTAGAAAGAGAAAGATTCAAAATATTTATTTAAATCCAGAAATAATAAGACTGGCCATAGTACATATTAGATCACCATTAAACAACATGTTGACTTTACTAATGAAGTAACTGACTCCCTAGAAAAAAATGCAGTTATTTACCTACGTTAGTTTGTGGCACAATCCTTAAAAAATGTTATGCCTTGAAACATCATTTGCCTTTTTTCATCATTAGTAATTCAGATTCCCTCATTTTTTCAAGAGCTTTTTCTTCATTTAACAAATAATTTTTTAGTATTTTCCATAAAATTACTACTCTACACACTAGAGATTCAGCTAAGGTTGAAATGCAGTGATGCTGGGAATATAAAAACAGAAGTCCCAGTCTGGCTAGAAGACAAGCTTGTAGACAGATAATGAAAGTGCAAGGTTACGAGCAGAATCAAAACAAAGTGGAACCATAAGGAAGCATGCTCCAAAGTCCGCCTGTGGAATCCGAAGAGGATTTCCCAAAAGAGGTGGCTCTTGAACTGACTTAAAGGAGTAATGAGAGTTTACAAGGGATGAAATGGGGGACAGCATAGGAGGCGGAGGGAATATCGTATAATGGGACAGAGCACTTAAGAAGCTACATATAATTCGCCCAATTTCTTGACTTCTTATCGATGTTCGACCCTAACAGCAAATGTCCTTACTGACATGCTCCTTATTTTTAGTTTCCATGGCACCTTGTTCTTTCTTTGCTTAACTACTGGTGTTCCTAAGGGCTTGATGCTCTCCCAGATCTCTCTCTGTAGCTCCAAACTGATAATATAACTATGTGATGGAAATATTCACTAAGATATAACATAAGCACCTCATACACTAAATGTTTGAAAGCACTCTCAACATTTTCTCTTCTCCTCTCCCTGTGTAATCTCAGGAAATGGCATAACTACCACTATAGTTACTCAAGAAAGAAAAAACTTCAAAATCTCTCCTGTTTTCTTTCCTTCACTCCTCACATTTGAATCAGTCAAAATTCTTCCTGACACTTGTACTACACTGGTCGGACCCGAGCCAGTAATATGGCTCATGTGCACTGCAGTAGAAGATTTAACTGGCATCCTTGCCTTTCGTTTTACTTTCATCCAAAACTATTATATGTCTACAAACCATCTTAATTTCTAAGAAACAAAACTAAGCATGTCATCCACTCCCGAATACTTAAAACTCTTTGGTACACTTCAAATTACCCTACTCCCAATTCCAACTTCCATAATCCGGCCTCTGACTACATCTCCTACCTCATCTGTTACAATTACCTCCTCACCTGCTTTGGTCTAGGGTTATTCTAATCTGTCATGTCCGGTCACAACACATACTTGTCCCACTATCCGAAACATATTTTCCTTTTCCTCCTCTTTCCATGATTAAGACATTCTTTTACATTAGGTTTCAGATTAAATATAATTTCCCAAAATAGTCCTTCCCTGATGCTATCATAACTTGCCTTCTTATAGCATATTATTTATTAGATTTTGTTGTTATGGTGTCCCATATGTATACAGACTGCTTTCTGCCTCATTCCCAGGCAACCAATGGTTTGCTTTCTGTCACTATACATTAGTTTGCATTTTCTAAAATTTTATATCGATAGAATCAAATAGTAGGTACTCTTTTTAGTCTGGCTTCTTTCATTCAGCATAATTATTTTAAGATTTTCCCATGTTGTTTCCTGGCATTCATGCATTCATACCAAAAAACAGGATCAAAACACACACACACACACACACACACACATACACACAATGAAAACAAACTCTCCGGTGATCCAGGATCCAGGTATTTGAGCTAAACAGAAACTGATTTTGAAATTATTCCTATTAATATATTCAAGAAAAGAATAAAGAATTTAGCCATAGAAGTGAAAATAATTGTTTTCAAAAATTCAGATGGAGTTTACAGAACTGAAAAATACTGTATTTTAAAAATTAAGAGCTCAAAATAGTTTAGTACTACTGAAGTGTGGATTAATTAAATAATTTTTTAAAGCCCACAGAAAATTTCCAGAATAAAGTACTAAGGTAAAGAAAGCACAGAAAGGAGAAAATGATATACATGGGATGCAGAAAAAAACTTTGAACATATATGTAATTGGACTTTGATAAGGAGCAGGTGTAAAAAAGGGTGAGAAATAATATTTGAAGAGACAATGGCTAAGAATTGTGTAAAGTCCATGAAAGAAATCACATCACAAATTAAAGAAGCACTATGAAAATCAAGCAGAATAAATATAAGCAAAAGAACTCAAGCAAATCAGTAAGAAAAAATCAAACGACTCAATTAAAAAGTAGGCAAAAGACAAGAACAGAAGCTTTTCAAAAGAAGATAGACAAATGGCCAATAAACATATGAAAAAATGCTCAACATCACTAATCATCAAGGAAATAGAAATAAAAAACACAATGAGATATCACCTTACCCCAGTTAGAATGGCTTTTATTAAAAAGTCCAAAAACAATACATCCTGGCATGGATGCAGAGAGAAAGGAATGCTTATACACTGTTGGTCGCACTGCAAATTAGTCAAACCTCTATGGAAAACAGCATGGAGATTCCTCAAAGA
>CAUYSK010093790.1:0-63027 GCA_963575035.1 Avahi laniger
AGGCTGAGGCAGAAGGATTGCTTGAGCCCAGGAGTGTGAGGTTGCTGTGAGCTAGGCTGATGCCACGGCACTCACTCTAGCCAGGGCAACAAAGTGAGACTCTGTCTCAAAAAAAAAAAAAAAATTAACCATCACTCCAAGGGAGAAATGATAATGGCTCAAATGAGCACAGTGGCCAGAGCAATACAATAATTATAGATTAGAAAATTGTCAACAAATCAAACAGGAGTGGGTGACCAATTAATTTTGAAAGATGAGGGAGAGAGAGTCTATGGTAACAGGTGCGTTTTGGTTTGGGGAGACTAAGTAAAAGATGGTTCCTTTCACTGTGACAGTGTCATCTGGTTGTCCCTTAGTCTCTGCAGTTCATAGGAACAAATGCTATCACCTTAATAGTGAAATATCAATTTTACTAACTCCCCAAGAATTCCTGGCATCTTAAAAAGTCTTCACCCACATACCTGAGTGAGTATTGAGTGAAGCCACCCTTGCAGAACTGAGATCCTGCCAAGCTGGAGATGCACCGTGCCTGTCTTCTCATAGGTATTAATCAAGCATAGCTCTGCCCCAGGTGTGCAGAAACTGCAGGTCGTGCAGGTGGTGCCATGCGGCCACCTGCTGGGAGGTCAGAAGGGGAATACTCCCTCTCCTCCGCCTATGAGGCTGTCGTGGTGACCTTCAGCTCCTCCCTAAGAGCCTCTGTTCCCAAGGTACAACCTGCCGTCCACTAGGTTCCGGGGCTCCTCCAAACCAGCTGCCTTGCAGCACCCAGATCACTGCCCTCCTCTGACTGCCAGGCACCGACATTGGATGTACCTAATCGTCTTCCTTATGGTGAAGTCTCTCCCAGAGGCCCAGAAATTCTTATCCTTTGGCCTCTGCCAGCTACCCCGACTCTCCCACCTCTCCCAGCGCACCCGATGTGCTTATTTGTGCCTGGAATCCAAACGGAAATACTCGGCAGTTTCTGTCCCCACACGCAAAGGATCCTTAGCCAGGCGTATCAGTTCACATAAACAGGTACTCGAAGACCGAGTATTCTATACATCTTGTGGGGGGGGGAAGGTTGGTCTGGTGTTTTGTTTGCTTACTCTTGTGGTGGTTGTTTACTTTTTTGTTTTGTTTTGTTTTGGATCTCAGGTGCAGAGAGCTGAGTTAAACATATGTCACCTCTGTAATATCTGTGCAAGATCTCCGTCTTATTTCTTTATTTCTCTTATTTCCTTACCTACAGTGACCATATATTTATCATACAAACAAGAGCACTTTTGAGAAGAAAAGTAGGCATTTTTTTTAAAAAAAAAAAACAATCTATTTATTTACGTTTTTAGAGACAGGGTGTCTCTTTGTTGCCCAGGCTGGAGCACAGGGGCATGAACATAGCTCACTGCAACTTCAAACTCCTGGGCTCAAGCGATCCTCTCGCATCGGCTTCCCAAAGTGCTGGGATCGCAAGTGTGAGCCACTGAGCCCAGCCGAGAAAAGGAGTCGCTGTAATGACTATTATGCGGGGACCACGGCGGAAACCAGGCCTGCCGCTGCTATCCGGACATATGGTCACCCTGCTCATACTGTACCTCTGTTTTTGTGTTCCCTCTAAGAAGCCATTCTATTTTGTTTAGTTTGTGTGAGTTTTGCTTTTATATATTCTTATAAAATCTACATTTTTGTCTTATGTGCTTGCATTTTAAATATATATTAAATTAATTTAATTAACACAATGACATTTTGTTATAGCTCTACTTTTGTTTCTTACCTTTTCCACTAAGCCCTGTTCATGTTTCTATCTAATCTGTTGCTTCAGATGGATGCATGGTACTCCACGGTTGTGCAGCCAACAACAGGTGTCTGAGACTAAGGGGGAGTGGTCCTGATTTATCTGGTGTCTTTAGCACCTAAACGGTGCATAAAGTCATGGGATGGAATCCAATAAACTCCCAGAGTAATGAAGTGTCAATAGAGATGATAAGAAGGTCCAACACGGAGCCTCGGGCTCTCCACAGTTGGAGGCTGGATGGCAGGAGGGACCACAGGGAGACGGAGACGCGTGGCCAGTGGGTGTCGGGCAGGCAGGAGAGAGAAGGAGGGAGCGGTAAACAGGCAAATCCTGCTCAGAAGTCAGAGAGTAGAACAGAGAAAAGAGGCCTTTGCAACTGGCCTTGGGAAGGCTGCTGGTAAGTTTTTAAAATTACTTCTAGAAAAAACACAGGTTTACTGAGATACAATTCACATATCGCAAAATTCACCCATTTCAAGTGTACAATAACAACGGTTTTCAGTATATTCACAGAGCTGTGCAACCATCGCCAGAATCTAATTTTAGATTATTTTCGTCACCCTAAAAAGAACCCTTGTATTCATTAGCAGTCGCTCCCTCTTCCCCTCCCCACCCTCTCCCCAATCCCAGCTCCAGGCAAATCTACGGATTTGCCTATTCTGGACATTTTGTATAAATGGAATTGTACAATACATGGCCTTTTGTGTCTGGCATCTGTCCCTGAGTACGATGTTGTCAAGGGCTGTCCACGCCATAACGTGTGTCCATACTCCATTCCTTCTCACGGCTGAGCAATATTCCATTGTACAGATATTCCTAGTTTTATTTATCCATGTATCACTTGATGGAGATTGGAGTTGTTTCCAGTTTTGGGTTGTTATGAATAATTCTGCTATGAACATTTGTGTACAATTTTTTCTGTGGACATATCTTTGCATTTCTCTTAGGGGTATATCTGGAGTCAAATTGCCAGGTCACACAGTAAGTCTGTGTTTAACATTTTGAGAAACTGCCAAATCACTTCCAAAGTGGCCGCAGCATTTTTGCACCCCCAGGAGCAATGTGTGAGGGCTCCAATTTCTCTGCATCCTTACGGTCATTTGTTGTTGTCTACCTTCTGGATTTCAGCCGTCCTAACGGGTTTGAAATAGTATCTCACTGTGGTTTTGATTTGCCTTTCCCTAATGAGTAATGATGTTGAACATCTTTTCATGCACTTACGGCCCATTCGTCTGTGGCTGCTAGTAAATTTGACAAGGATAGATTCATGGAGCAATGGGCGTGGAGGACAGACTATGCAAAAGGAAGAATTGAAAGTGAAGAAGCAGGAAAAGTTAATTTAAAAGCTATTTTGAATTTCCCTTTGCAGCAGTTTCCAGGGATGTTTCTTCTTTTTTGTGTTTTCTGTTTTTGTGTTTTGTATTTTCTGAGAAATAGGAGACGCTAGAATCTGTTTCTGGAATGATCCAGTGGACATGGTTGCTCGATGTCGCAGAGGAGAGGGGAAATAACTACAGCGCAAAGTCCTTGAGAAGGCGGCGAGAGCAGGGCTCAGAGCACGTGAGACGGGGTTGCCTTGAAAAGACCCCCCCATGTTAACCCGGGCGAATCTGGGCACAGGTGCTGGCCCTTCTGCGGACTTGGTGGCGGGAAGATGAAGGGGTTCTTTTCCGACGGTTCCTATTTTGCCAATGAAGTAAAGAACAAGGTCATCAACCAAAAAGCAGAGTGGGACAGGTGCGGAAGGTTCGCAAAAAGAGGGCAAATAATAAAATAACTATTCGGAGAGTGAGAGAGAGGTTTGCCAGTGCATGCTGAGTGCTCATTGTGGTTTGAGGCTGTAAAATTATAGTCAATCCAGTCGCCTCAGTTTGATTTTCTCCAAGAACATTCACCTACCCAGATGCGGGAGCAGAGAATGTGGACAACCGGACTCAGCTGGGCACGTGGCTTCGCAGGTGGGCACAGTAAAGAGGGACCCTGCTGGCCAGAGAGCTGAGCATGTGGGTAAAGCAGTAACTATAACAAGGACCATGGCAGCGGTTCTCAAGGTGTGATGCCCGGGCCACCAGCAGCAGCACCCAGCCACTTGTTAGGTATGTGATTTGGGGGTCCACCCCGGAACCACATGAGAGGACTGCAAGGGAGACTGTGTCCTCCCTGAGGACAGAAGTGAGGATATTGCGGAGCTGGCTGGTTATAGATGGGAAGCTCCAGAGGAGAGATGAAGTCAAGTATCTATATATGTTTGACATTTATTTCTGGATTTTCTGTTTGGTTCCATTGGTATATTTATCTGTACTTGCTTGTGATTATATAAAAAGTCTTGATAAGCAGTGATGTAAAATCTTCCGATTTTGTTATTCCTACAAGATTTTCTTGGCTTTTAGCATTTTGATATGAATGCATTAAAATATAATAATATAATAAGAGCTGGGCTCAGTGGCTTGTGTCTGTAGTCCTAGCTACTTGGGAGTCAAAGACAGGAGAATCACTTGAGATCAGGAACTGGAGACCAGCCTGGACAACATAGTAAGACCCTATCTCTAAAAAAATTAAAATAAAATAATTAGCCAGGTGTGGTGATGTGCACCTGTAGTCCCAGCTACTTGGGAGGCTGAGGCGGGAGGATGGCTTGAGCTAAGGAGTTCGTGACCAGCCTGGGTAATATAGCAAGACCCCATCTCAAAAACATTTCAACCTGTGTCAGGACTGCCAGGAGTGCTGGTTAAAACACAACTGCTCGGCTTCACCCCCAGAACTTCCAGTTCAGTAGGTCTGGAGGGAGACCTGAGAAGAAAGGTGTCAGGCAAGAAGAAAGTCAGAACGAAGTGATGTCACGGGAGCCATGGAGAAGAGATTTGGGACCGTGTGGCCAACACTGGTGACGTCACAGAGAGGGCTAAGAAGGTGGGCACTGGAAAATGCCCACTGGATTGGACAACTAGGAAGTCTTCATTGATCTTAACAAGAGCGGTTTTATTTTGAAAGCAAGACATGGGAACAGTTACAAGAAAATACAAAGTTATTTATACGTCTTTATCTGCTACTGATGCCAAACGCTAGAGCTAATTCCCAGGGCGGGGACTGGTTCTTCTGGAACCCAGGGGGTGAGATGATTAAGAGAAAGCGATGGGTTTTTCACTGCTGAGCAGTAGGATGAGTTTGCTGAGACAGAACTCGGCGTTCGAACACAGCCGTATCCTGAGACCCAGGTCACAGACAGGACTGTGGCGGAAACGTTTGTACATCCTCGTCTATTTGCTGGTCCACACATATGTTCAGATACATCTACTTACATCCCTCCCAGCTCACTCTCTCTGTTACACACATTTATTATCTGGCTTCATATATATACAGTTATACGGGCAAATCCAGGTTCTCCCACTTGCTACTGTAATATTTTTCTCTCTCTCTCTTTTTTTTTTCTTTTGAGACAGAGTCTCACTCTGTCACCCAGGCTAGAGTGCAGTGGTGTGATCGTAGCTCACAGCAACCTCAAACTCCTGGGCTCAAGTGATCCTCCTGCCTCAGCCTCCCGAGTAGCTGGGACTACAGACATGTGCCACCACCATGTCTGGCTAAATTTGTATGTTTTGTAGAGACGGGATCTCGCTCTTGCTCAGGCTGTTCTCAAACTCCTGGGCTCAAGTGATCCTCCCACCTCGGCCCCCCAAAGTGCTAGGATTACGGGCATGAGCCACCACACCCAGCTGGAATACTTCTCTTGACCTCCACTTTGCAACTGTGAAATAGAGACCGTAATTGTACCTCTCGTAGAGTTGTCGTGAGGATTAAGTGAAATCGTGTGTATAAATAAAGGTGTGTATGTTAGATAATTGTTATTTTGTCTACACATCCATTACTCTTTCTGCACGTAACATTGCCAGCTAATTAGCAATTAATTGCCAAGTGTTGGATGACAAGTTTAAAAGTATATTTATAGCGACCGACTTATACCCACCTACATATGTCTATACCTAGAGATCCATACACCTTTGCTTTCAGCATTACATAGAAACATTTACACACCTTTTCTACCTGTCTGTGTCTCTCTAACAACTATCTACCCAGACGACATGTAGACACAGAATCTCTGACGGCAACACTCACACACACAACATCCTCTCCTTAGGTAGATGAGAGGTGCTCTATTCCTAATCCTCCGACGATCGAATGCCAAGATGGGATTAAATGTGCAAGGATTTTATTAGGGGAAAAGCCTGTGGGGGAATGGAGAGGGAGCCAAGGGAGGCTGGGAGAGTGATCAGACTACCAGGCAAGGCTGACATGAGAGAGGGAGGGAGGAAGGGAAGGAAGGTTGGGCGGAATCTTCCTAGACGGCTTTGCAGCATGAGGAAGGCTTGGCGAGGCTGCTGGGGAGTCATCCAGCCCTTCAGCCATTGGCGGAGTCCCCTGTCTCCCAGGAACGGGCCTCTCTTCTTATCCCTGCTCAACTCAGTTACCCGCAGGAGCAGCCCATGGGAGGCGCGGCCTCGGCACAGAAGCTGCCGTGGATTCAGAGCAGAGGCTGGAGTCCTTGATAAATTACACTTGCTGCAGCCGGGGACCCAGGGGAGGTGATTCTCATGGCCACCATGTGAGATGCCATCCATTTTTGTGTTTGACCCAACTACTCCAGATTAAAAAATAGAACATCAGTTCAAACCTGGGGGCCTGTGTGGTCCTCCCTGCCACCATGGCTACTCTAGAGGGTGCCTCTGCTCAGCCTGTCCCTTAGGTTGGTGCCACCTTGGGGAGGCCAGAGCAGTGGTTGCCCACGAGCTCAGTTTGTGCTCCGCCCCAGGCACACCTTGGGGAGCTCTGGCTAAGCTTACGTGGCTGCTCCTTGGCTACTTTCAGGGAAGATTTCCCCACCCAAAGAGGGGAGAAGCCAGGACTCTCTCGGCCAGTGTCTGCGGGGACACTCAGATCAGGCGCAGGGTGAGTGGAGAGGACCCTGTCTGGCATTCCCCACCGTGTCTCCCTCTCCCTGGGGTCCACGGCCTCCTGCACAGCAGGGCTGCTGGTCCAGCCCTGATCAGAGGACGAGGGATCGAGGGGCTCCGTGTGAATAACCTTGTGGTCCAAGGCCGAGTCCCGCTGACGAAATCGCGGAGAGCCACGGTGGGCCATGGTACTGTACAGATGAGAGTCTTATTTATGTGAAAGACACATCTGCAGAGGGAGCAGTAAACCGCGAAGCAAAGTATGAAGGTTGCAGCAAATGCTGTAAAGTTTTACATTCCTGAAAACTGGGGATAAAAGATATAACCATTTAAAACAAAGTGGATAAAAGGGGCTTCCACACGACTGTAAAACGGCCTTATAATAGTTAATTGCTAGTTTCTTATTGCAACAGAGAGTCAAAATGGCCTTTAAATTACCCAGCGTTGGAAAGTGAAAGGAGGGAGAGAAGAAGACAGGAGGGAACGACCTACTAGAAAGGAGGCTCAGGCCCAAGTTCCGAGTGTTCTCAGAACAGGGACCACTGCCATTCCTACAAGCCTGCCCTGTCCCTAGTCCTGAGGGCTGGTCCCTGCCCAGATCTGTCCTGCATGTTCCCGTTCACTGTCTGCCACAAAGGCGAGGGGACGAGACACTTCACCTGCCTGGGCCGCAGCATCTTCTTCTGTTCAGCAAAAGGGTGCAGGATCATCCCCCAGGACCTTCGAGCTCCAATCTCGTCAACACTATTCACTCAGTGCCTCCAGATTCCAGGCACTGAGCTCGGGAGGTGGGAGTGAGGGGGGCGGATTAGGACTCTGAGAATAGCGGGGAAGACAGACATTTAACAGATCATTGGAATGCCACGTAGTAAATCACAGAGCAGAAGCATGTGTGTGATGGACACCCAGAGGGGGAGACACTAAGACTTCACAGCGGAGATGAAATCTGAGTTGGATCTTGTAGGTTGAGTAGGGACTTACCAGAATGACATGCTAGGTAGAGGGACCAGCATGTGTAAAGGCACATGACGAAAGCTTCCTAAGTGGCACAACTCCAGGGGCTCCGCTCATATCAGAGCCCATGTAAATAGTGTCCTTGGTGTTGTGCAGTGCACAACCTGTGCAACTGGACACAGCAGCACTCTAAAGTCGGGCCTACAGTTGCATGCAGCAGATGGTGAGGCTGATCCAAAATCCCAACATACACCACAGCAGACCTTCAGGGGAGGACTTCTAACCCATCCCTACTTCTCACCATCTCTCTGACATCAGGCTACTTAGTGGGGCTGCTGCTTACATATGGCCTGGTCCCAGGGAGATTTCTGTTCCACTCCCAAACTCTGGGGAACCCCAGGGAGCTTAGGAACCCCCAGGGATTCAGGAAGCTCTGGAGAAACCCAAATCTATTTCCCCCGTTAGCAAAAATAATTGTACTTTCTCTTTACTCTGCAGGGGAGCTTATGGATTTCTCCTCTACAAATGGGATTATTACTGAAAAATAGACTTTTAAGGCAATGGTTTTTCTGGAGATCCCTTGCCAATCCAGCCCTGCCTAGCCAACTTTCAACCTCACGGGGCATGTCCCTGCTGCCGGCAGCACCCCTCCACCCTGCACCCAGCCCCTACCCCATCCCGCATACAAGGACGTCTTCTGGTTAAGAGTGGGAGGGGTTGCCGGAACATGTCCCTCTGGTAGTTGGGGTGGGGAGCCCTCAGAGCCCCTCTGTGCCTGGGCGAGAGATCCTGACCCTTCCAGTGACGGCTTCCTGCTCTAGAATCAGCCCATCCTTCTTCCCGGGGGAGGGGAGGGCAGAGGCCGGAGAAGTCTCTTCCTAGCTCTGCTGAGGATGTGCGGCATTTGACCTTCGACCCCAACAGGAAATCCTTCTGACCTCAGAGGTGGACCTCAGGAGGAAAGCCACGACCCCACAGTGGACAAAGGGCTGTGCTGAGGCCTCTCCCCATCTCCCCCAGCCGGAGATCTCTTGACTCTAGGGGGCAGGTCAAAGAATCTGCAGGGATGGAAGCTCAGAGCCAAATGGCCAGGGCCTGGGGCTCAGTGGAGGAAAGGGGCTGGGGCACGCTAAAGAGGTGGGGTGACCCAGCACCCCGCTTGCCTGGACAGCCGCACTTTACAGCCTGTTGTCCACGTGCAATTACCAATAGCGTCTCCCTTTCCAGGACAGAAATGCCCAGGTTTGGATGACAGATTTTACGGTCACCCTAACAGACAAATGGCTTCAACAGGACTCGTGCTGCCACCCCCTTTGTTAACTCTACGCTGTGCCAGGCAGTGTCCAGCCCTGAGGTAGCGCTGAGTAAAATCCAGCCAAGCCCCTGCTGCGGGGCTCGCGATTTTGGCAGACACAGCCCCAAACCAGCTAGAGCACAATGTGGGAGTTCCGGGGGAAAGTGATTCGTTTTCTTAAAGAGTCTCGGAGAAGGTTCCCTGAGGAAGTGACTTCAGGGCCTTCTAGTGGCCACGTAGCCTCCTCAAGGCCAACTCCTACCCCCGCCCAGTGCCCTGTCCGCTGCCTCCACCCCCTGCTCCCTACCCTGACTGGCAGTGACCGTGACAGCTGAGGAGTGGTCTTTCCTCTGCACGTCCCACGTCCCATGTCCCTGTCCCCAACCACAGCTCCTCTATGGATTCGCTCACTCAATGCAAGGCGTGGGCTCTGTGTCAGACACTGTGTGAGCAGTGGGGAGGGTGAGAAACATTATACCTGCCTCCGGGACTCACAGGGATAAATGCTAAACCAATCACCCGACAATAAACACGTGATCACAATTATTGTGGGAATAAAGGAATAAACCCCTTGGGAGGGGTTGAGAGAGCACTCGCTGGGCGAGGAGAAGGCAGGAGGAGGAAAGCCCTACTCACTCACGGTCAGGAGACTGTTAGGAGTGAACCGCCAGTGGGAATTTTAAGCCCAGTGACAAGCCCATGTGGATTTGAGTTTCGTTAGTGAGAACCAGAAAGATGTGTCCTTGGGTGAAAAGGGCAGAGGGGCGGATGTGGCAGCCAGAGCTGGTGTCTGATGCCATCACTAGGTGTCACCGAGAGGGAAAGGCAGCACTGCCTGCACCTGCAGCGGGAAGGTCTCTCGAGGGATCCCACCCATTTCCTGCCTCTGCACACTGTCTCGGACGAGGCAGGTGGATCAGGAGAGGGGGTGTCTCCTTCAAAGGCTTCTGGGGGAATGATTCTACACCCCATGCTGCGTTCAGCACCTCTTGCCCTAAGAAGCCCTTGCCACTTTCTAATCCCTTTCCCCCGGGAAGATGAGCAGACCCTGGGTGTGGGGAGGGGGCAGGGACAGGACAGAAGTCCCCCCCCCCCGCCTGACCTTCTGTCTCCTGCCTGGAGTCCTCCCCCACAACGCTGCTTTTCTCTTCCCTCCTCCTCAGCTAATAAAGTAGCTCAACATTCATCACCATAAAGCCACTGCACAAATGAATGTTGTGTAATAGGAAGGATTATTTCTTTTATAGTTTTAGTGAAATGGGTCTGTGATGGACCATACCTCGACTTTGCTGTGCAGGAGGCTTCTAGATTTATGCATAAGAGCAATAATAAGACCACAGTTAAAATTTATCAACCATTTTTACCTTGTGCCAGACCATCTACTTGTATTGCCTCTTAATCCCAACACAGCCCATAAGGTGGGTGCTTTTATTACGTCGATTTTACAGACGAGGAAATGGAGGGGCAGAGAAGTTACGCAAGATCTCGCAGAGTAACAGACAGCGTGATGGCCCCCCAAAGACGTCCAACCCCCAGCCCCAGAACCTGCGATTATATAATATTACAAGATAAAAGGGACTTTACAGATGTGATTAATTTAAGGCTCTTGAGACGAGGAGATTATTTTAGATTAGCCAGGTGGGCCTATTATAATCGCAAAGGTTTTTATAAAGGAAAGAGGGAATTGGAGAGTCGGAAAAGGACGTGTGACAAAGCAAAGCTTGACTGAGAGAGTGATTTGCAGGTGTTTTGCTCTTGGCTTTGAAGACATAGAAAGGGGCTATGTCATTTCTTTATTTTTTTTTTTATTTCAGCATATTATGGGGGTACAGATGTTTAGGTTACGTATGTTGCCCTTGCTCCCCCTCCCCCTCCAAGTCCAAGCTTCAAGCGCGTCCATCCCCCGATGGTGCACATCGCACTCATTGTGTATGCATATGCCCGCCCCCTACTCCCCCTCCCCCTCCCCTCCCCCCTGCCCGACATCCATAAATGTTATTCTTATATGTGCAAAAAAAAGAAAGGGGCCATGAGCCAGGGACACCAGCGACTTCCAAACATGGAAAAGGCGAGGAAACACATCTCTCCTGGAGCTTCCAGGAGGAACACAGCCCTGTCAACCCACTTTGGACTTCTGCCCTCCAGAATTGTAAGATAATAAATTTGCATTTTAAGTTAGTGATTTGTTACAGCAGCGGCAGGAAGCTAATACTCACAGCTAGCAGGTGGCAACAGCAAAGTTACCGCAGTTGCCATGGGATGGGTAAAGAAATCATGCCAGTGAAACCCTAGTTAGGACCAACTTTCTCCCTCCAGCCCCTGCCCTGGAGCTCCTGGAGGAGTGAGCATCTCCCCCTGTCCTGCCCCTGCCTAACCACTGGGCTCCCCCTTCCCCAGCTCTGCCCTGGGCAGCACCTCACTCACCCTGCTCTCCTAGGGTCTTTGAGGAGCATCTCAAAGCCAGTGTGGGATGGGCTGAGCTGGGGCCTTAGAGACATGGGCGGAAGACTCTCGAAGGCAGAGTCCTCCATGGGCCTCGTAGGGATGGGTTTGGGGTAGGACTGCTTTCTTTGCCATCAGTCACCAACATCTTCATCGCATGAGCAGAAAGGGGGAAATTGGAGCAAGCTGCTAAGTGCGAGGTCCAGGCCCGAGCACACGTGCAGGGGTCTCCGTTCCTCAGGGATCAGCGTGGGCGCAGGCACGTGTTGGGGCAGGTGGCCGTGGGCCAGGCAGCTTCTGCCAGAGCGTCAGCACAGGGCACAAAGCACTCTGGGACATGAGCCTAAGCGCTGGCCCAAGGGTTGGCCTTGAAGGAAGGGGGCTTCAAAGGCCCCTGGAGAGGAACGGGGGCCTTATTGGGCATGGGAGTAGGAAGGGGGCAGTAAAATGTTTCCTGAAGGCCCCTCCATAGAACTTCTGGACTTTGCTGCCACCTTGTGGACAGCATCTAGAAGGCAGGGTTGTGGCTGTCCTTGGCCAAAGATGGACATCCCACTGCGGCCCAGAGGACAAATAGTTCTTTCCCAGTGCGGATTCTTCCAGACACGTGGAAGTGAATTCCCAGGTTCCCATAGTCTCAGCTGTCATAGTCGTGGTGTGACTTTCTGCCAAGGGTTCAGTTCTCTTTGCAAAGACACAGGGACACAGGAGTGGCATTGCGTGGGAGAGACCCAGAATCAGGATGGGCCACCTAAAGTGGGTCAGTATCCCATACACCTGCCCAGAGCAAGAACTCAAAGCTGCAGCTTTAGGGAAGAATTCTGTGCGAAGAAGCTCTGAATGTGCAGGGGTGAAGGAGAGGGGGTAGAGATGGAGAAAAAGGGAACCGGAAGGTACAGGACACAGAGGTCTGCGTTCATCCCGGTGGGGGCAGGAACTTTAGCACCCCCCAGCCTTGTGGTGGTTGACCAGCTTATTTCACCCTGCCCGTCTCTAAATGGGGACAAGAAGGATAAAGGCTTCTCCTCTACTGTCCCCTCGGAGCAGTTCCTCCTAGAATGGGATGTGAACCATCCGAGAAGGACTGACATCTCTCCAGCACAGCCTCCTGATTTCCGGGCTCTTGCCCCACGTTGGGAGCACAGTGCCCCACACCGCTTATCAGCCAGTACTAATATGATGGTCCCCATTTTACAGGTGAGAAGATGAAGCACAGGGAGTGAAGTGCTTGTCTGAGGTTTCACAGTTAACCTTGTGCTGGGGACAAATTCCAAATTTGGAGTCTCCCACTCCACATGGTAATCTTATGTTGTCCTCAATAAATACGTTGCAAAAGAGGAATGGGAGTACCCTGGCTTCGGGTGTGCCAGCCCTAGGCTTCCTCCCAACTAGAGCTCTGATGGGAAATTGAGGCAGATCTCTCCTCCCTGGTCTGCCCCCTTCCAACCTAGATAGATAAACGTCTCTTTTTAAAGACTTCTACGAAATGAAATTCTATTCCTTCCTTTTCCAACTCCCAATCTAACTAATATTAGGAATAGCATCATCAGAAAGTTCTTCCTACGGTCTAACCTCCACACTTCCAGACAGAAGAGAGAGAGCGGATGTGTAGCAGGCTTCTATTTCAGAGAGGGGTATTCTTGGTCCCTAAAACGAGGGTTTAATTCTCTAATCATGACAGTCAGGGCTGGCCAGTCACCAGCCTCAATGGGATAGCTTAAATTATAGAGGACCAAGTTAGAAAAAAGAAAAAAAATTACCCAACTCCCAGCACTGGTACTGCAGCTGATAATTAATTATCTGCTGTCTGTGCGCGTTGGTAGGGCTCCCCCGACTGCTCGCTGGTCAGGGTGTGCGATGTGGCCAGGGGAGGCGGCCAGTCAGTTGGTGTCAGGTCAGGACAATCGTGTGGGGACGGTGCAGACCCTTCTCGACTTCACCCCCCTCCTTACCACCCCTCCACTCCCCTCCAATCGAGGAAGGAGCTGCCCTCTCTTGCCCACCACCCCTCCCCAGCCCCTCCGGAGGGAGGAGATGGGGAGTGATTAGCACGGGGCATTGTCCCCGGATAATGGGCCCCAGCTGCTGCATGAAAGAAGCAACAAAGCGCCTGGCGGCTCCACTTGCATTATCCCCTCGTTAAATCTCTGTTATTAGATTAGATTCAAAATGTATTGATTCAGAGGCTGGGGGAGGGAGGCGAATCTGGCTGGCAAATGCTGAACCACACCTCTCTGCGAGCTCTTCCTCTCCCTCCTTCACTCAAGCAGGCAACTTTTCTTCCTCTTACAGAAACCTCCCCTAAGCCCGTATCCTGGCCTCTGAGCTCAGCCACTCTGCCTGGGCCGCTGGGTGTCCGCTCCCAGGAGGCATCCCTGAGACCCCTGAGCTCAGGTTTCCTTGGGAGGAAAGGCAGCCCCCTCCCGGGATGGCTTGGGAGCAGCGCGGCTCATGGACTCACGGAGGGCCGAGGGGTTCCGGCTGGGCACTTTCAACACCTTTGATGGAATCTTTTTAGTAGAAACGACAACTTTGGAAAGCAGGGTGGGTGGGAAAAGGAGATGAGAACTGGAAGTATCTGTAGGGGAATAGAGAAGACTGCAGGAGAGGAGGGGAGGGGAGGAAGAGAATCGCCAAGCTTCTCAGAAGCACCTATGAAGACATAAGGTTTCCGGTTTTCTCTCTCTGCTCAGGAAGGCATGAGAGGCGATGAATGGAAGTGGCAGAAGGAGGGGAGGAAGCAGGTTCTGGGAGATATAACAAGTGGGAGGGAAATTCTGCTCCCTCAGAGGGAGCAAAGGTCTCTTTGGAGAAGGCCAAGATCGTATGGATGGGCAGGAGTTCGTGCACTGGGGCATTCTTTGACCTTGGGCCTCAGTTTCCCATCCCTGGGCAGCATAGCCCAGATGTTAGATCCATGTGCTGATTGGATGTAGCTGCTGGAGCGGAAGATGTTACGTGTGGCGGCTCATTCTTGAGGTGGTTAATTGGCTGCCTCGATGCTGGGCTCTGTCGTCCCATTGATTGTGGGTGAAAAGGGTGGGATGGGGGAGGTGGAGAATCAATAGCGTGATTAGTGTCTTACCAGCCCTTTGGTTAGACGCTTCTCCAATAGCCACCCACTTACTGACTAGTGGTGCATTCGCAGTGCCGAGCTGTCCACCTTTCTGTTCCTCTGGTCTGAGACATGAGAATCACCTACGGCATGACTGGCCCAAGCAAGTCCTAGTGAAATGGGGCTGCAGGGGCCATCCTGAGAGAGGAGCGATGAACAATCCCCACCTCTAGCCCACTCTCTGCTCAGCAGGAAGCAACAATTATGAGTGGGGCCAATCCCCAGTCCCCAGATCTCTTGCTTTTTGCTGGAAGACCCCGATCCCTACCCATCAAGAAAACAAAAATGAAGATAACTAATCCCTGATCACTAATATCAAAAGTACATATGCTTGGGAGGGAGATAGCAGATGAAACCTCATTCCCAGTTTGCCCTAGGAACAATGAGCCAGTTAGACAGTATTTAGTGGGTTTAAATGCTGGGGAATCTGGGGTGAGAAGAAGCTGAGAGAAGCTAAACTAGATAAGCCCCTTTCCTCAGCCTCTAAGCTCTTTCAGATGTGGATCTTCCAAGGTTCTATGGTTCTGCCCTCTTCCCAGTCTCCTGGATGGTTTATGAACTAGAATTGCAGAGTTTGGGGTCAGAGAAATGTATAGTTTCTGGTGTCTCATACTGTAGAGTCTATTATATTAATAATTGGCCTGGAACAACTGTGGAGGCAGTGAAAATGTTAGAACTCATCCCAGGTATCCCATTTGGGTCCATTCCCTTTAGCCTGGCAGTATTAATCCCTCTCCACCATGCCTTCTGCAGAGTGACAGGCAGCGCAAGATAGGGGAGGGATAAGGCTGCGATGAGACTGGGAGAACCAGAGAAAGCCTCATTCACACATTGTGAATGCTAAGACAGGCTGCCCTTGGGGGCGTCTAGCATCCTTTTTCTCTAAATGCTTGTTAGGTGGATGGAGCAATGAAGTTGAGGTGTTCCTTAGCATGTCTTAAGCCCTGATGTCTGGGAGAGGGAGCCAGGATATGAGACATAAGATCAAAGACCATCCTCCTGACCGCCTCCCTCATGGTCCTACTTTCTGGTGGACGCACAGGGGCTGACTGCTGACAGTTTCCAAAGGAGGTAAGCAAATCCAAGCCTTGGCTTTCTTGCTATTTTCCAACACCAAACCCACTGGTGCTGACCGTGGTGCTGAAGTTCTTGTCCTCCTCTCCCTCCTCCCCTGCCAGAGCACATCCGCCCCCCACCCCGCCACTGAATTGTGAGATACTCTTGCAGGGAGAGTTTGCTCTCAGCTGCACTGAGAGATCATGAGACTAGAATAGTAACAGGACTTCATGGATCCTTCCAGAATCTTTTGAGGGGGGTACAGAACTGAGCTTTCTTCTCCCTCCTCTCATTGCTGAGTGTTCATTGTCCTGACCCTAATACCTTTAATCCTACCTTCTACTCATTCTTCTTCAAACAGCTACCATTTGGTCACCTCTCAGATCCCTGGGCCAGAAAGCACCAAACAACTGAAACTACAGATAATTCCCAAATCTCATTTCTACCAGCAACTTTAAGCCTCTTCATCTGCCCATCTACTCTTTTCCCAAAGCTGTTGACAAAGGGTCGAGAAGTGTCATGGCAATGTGTTGCCTCCCCCACCCCACCATCTGATGGAGGATGGTGTTCAGGGAAGTGGCCACAGGTGAGGTGAAGAAGGAGACATAGGGGTTGGACAAACCTAGCGCAGAGTTGTCAGGCCCTACTGCAGTAGAGAGTTGGTTTTGCCTTCAACCTAAAAACAAAGTAGTGGGGGACTAGTAGAATTCTGAAGTGCCTTATTCAGAGAAGAGACCGTGGGGAAACTTAGTTTGATACATAGATAAGTAGAGTGAAGTTCAGGAGTGCTCGGATTTCTCTTGATCTAAGATAGTACGTTTTAAAGCCATAATGAGCAGTTGGGTGGGAAGAGGATGGAAGGGTCTTGAACATTAAGTTTTGGGGGGAAGACACTGGTTCAGGATTGCTGAGATGACTTGGCATTGGAAATGGGATGGGACTGTATCTGTGTGTTGAAGATGTCCCTGGTATCTCTTGGGCCCTGAAGGACCTAAGCAGAAATCTTCTGTCTCCATCCTAACCAGACCCATATCTTCCTCCCCTGCTGCGCTGTACCCACTCAAGAATAATGCCAGATGGACCAGAGCATGACCAGGGTGACACTGTAGGTCAGCACCACCATCAGGTAGATGCGGAAGAGCAGCTTGTCCAGCACAGAGCCCACCTGCAGCCAGTCCCGGGCCACCTCTCGGATCTCGTCCCGCTTCTCCAGGAAGTGCCGGATGGAAGACAGTTCCTGCAGCAGCCCATGGACGGCTAGCGAGGCCCCTCTTGGGGGCGGGGGAGGGCTGCATCTGCCCCTCGGGGTCTTCTCCAAGTCCAGGGATCTTCCCAAATGGCCACAGTGGTTTCCCATGGCTGAAAGAAGGGCAGAGCTTTGGCAAGGGAGAGCCAGCGGGATGGCCTGAACATTGTCCCTTATGTTTCTACAGCCTGCAAAATTTTTGTTAGGAACAACTTCAGACATAAAATGTATAGAGGGGAACTTACCTATCTGAAAACTCACCATCCAACTTAAATTTAAAAAAGCAATACGATTGAGGATACCTGTGTACCCTTCCTTAGTCACAACCTCCATCCCTTTCCCAGATCACTGATATTATGAAGTTCTCCTTCCGGTGTGTTTTTCAATGTATGGGCTTTCTCCAGCAATCTGACATCCATTATTTTATTTGAGCCTCACAATAGCCGCATGAGAGAGGCAGAGTAGGAGAGATCACTGTTCCCACTTGCTATACGATAGTGCTGATCTCAGCGAGGCTAAGTGACTAGCCTGTGGTCACATAGCTGGAGCATCATTTAATGCCAAGGCCCAGGAATCTGGACCTCAACTCCACTGCTCTCCTGCTATGTCGTCTTGCCTCAGAAGGGGGCGGCTGTCTGGAGGCCACTGCTGTGATCTCCATTACTCTGAGTCCTGGACCAGAAAATACACCTTCAGGTATGGCTACCGTCACCAAGTGAAATTAGCTTCAGGCCAGGGGGATGGTCTTAGATGAACCAAAAGTGTCATGTAGAAAGCCTGGCCCTGCCCAGGAGGAAGGGCGAAAGGGGATAGAGAGGAGAGGAATGCTTAAGAACAGGAGCTTAGAGTTAGGTGGGTTCAAAGCACAGTTCCACCAGTTTCTGGCTCTGTGGTTTAGGACAGGCTATGTCTCTGCTTCCTCATCTGAAAAATGAGAATCCTATTGGATTGTCATGAGTATTACATGTGATAATGCACAGAAAGTGCTTTGCACGTGCCTGGCACAAACTGTTCAATCGATAGCCCGACAAACCAACCACCACCAACAACAACAACAACAATGGTAGCTGTAACAACTCTTCAGGAGGTGTGAGCCCCACATTTAGTGTCTCCCTGTGCCCCTGTCTCTCTGCCTCATGTTGAAATTCTAAGGAACCTGGTCTTTGAGCTATTAAGAATGGGAGGGTTTTAGAAATCGCAGCTGCAGCATTTAACCATGTGAGGCGAAAAGGCCTATAATTGCCCAAGGGGCATCCATTTGACCTCACTCAGGGCTCCATCTCAGAGACAGGCCAATCTCAGGCCAGAGGGCTCAGCTTCCGACATGCTCAGCCTCTGGGACTCCTACCTTCTCTGTCTATAGCCAGGTTGATGAGAGGTCGTCAAAATGAAGAGGATCAGGACTGACACCTTTGGCAGAAGTCTGCCCCCTCCCAATAAGGCTGGGCATGGGCACCGCATGCAGGACAAACCCAGTTCCCAGGCCCTGCCCGGCCTCCTTGGCCTGCTACGCCCTCCAGAGACTTCCCACTGTGCCCTGCATCCAGGCCAGAAGCGATCCCTCTGTGGGGGACTCTCGCCCTCTCTCTCTCACCTGAACAATCATCAGTCTTGGTGGCTTGGGAGGCGGCTGGGGGCCTGTGGGAAGTCGACTGCTCCCTGAGGCACGGTAGCCGGGTGATCCTCTCCAGCACCAGGTGCCGGAGCCAGGCAGGCACGGGCTGCTGCAGGTCTTGTTTGTGCACCAGCCGCACAATGAAGATGGTCTCGGCCAAGCTTATCACCAGCAGCGCCATGCACACCACAAAGTAGACACCTGTGTGCCCCGGGTGGGGGGAAAGACACACATGGGAGGTGGGAGGGGGCCGGTTTCTCCCCAGCCTGAGCTCTTCCTTCAGAAGAGGCCTTACCGATGAGGGGGGTGCCGATGGCAGTGGCCGGCAGCGTGTCGGACACAATGATCAGGAAGACTGAGTAGCCCAGGAGGAGCGTGATCTTGAAGGAGACCCTCTCGCCACTGTCTGGGGGCAGGTAAAAGCCCATGATGTCCATGACCATGAGGAAGATACTGGGCAGCAGCAGGCCGACGACGTAGAACAGAGGCCGCCGGCGGATGACCACCTGGGACCGGGAGAGGAGCTTGTCGGAAGCCTGGGGCAGACAGGCTGTGCCCCCGGGAGCCACCTCCAACCCAGACCCCTTGCTTCATGGAGCTTCCATCTTGGATTTCTCAGAGAAGGAAATGGACAGACCCCATGTCCTGCCTCTCAATCCAGGCTTATGGCTGTTCAGGATAAGTAAGGGACATTCAGCTGAGTTTCCCCATCTACTTGGTTGAAGTTCCAGGGGATGTGGGGGACCCTGGTGTTAAAAAGGGGCTATGGAAGGCCTTCCCAATAAGTCTCCTTAAGTCCACCTCGGTGTGAAGGTCTAGGGGCTTTATTCACCATTTTACCTACATCCACCCCACTCACATAGAACTTCATTTCTGCATAATGGTCACTGCTTTCTATACTGAAATCCTGAAACTGGGTCAGCACTCCCAGCAGCTCCCACTCTCCCTGGTTCATGAAGACGCTCTTGTCCGACTTCACCTTTTCTGGTGAGCGCCACAGGGAGACGTTGATGTCCTGGACTGAGAGAGAAGAAAGCAAGCCAGCTTGGCATCGAGCGCCGGGAGCCTGCCAGACCCTGTGACGGCGGAACGCGAGCGCGCAGCCACCAAGGGAGGCGGAGGCAGATGGCTAGACCTCGAGCCTCAGCTCTCAACTGTCAGCCTCAGTTTCCTCAGCTATAAATGAGGCACCGCTACGCATCATACCTATCTCACAGGGCCGTAGTGAGGGCAAAGGAGGTCTTGGATGAAAACACACAGCACAGTGCAGGGAACCACACAACCCCTTCATGCACACACACACATACACACACACACATGCACACACCCCTTCCAATCACCTTTCTAGGCTCCCCTGTTAGAATTACCCATTTCAGAAATAAACAAAAGTCAACACACTTCATCTTTGCCTTGATGGAACTGCCTGTCTTTAAAAGTTAGTAAAATAAGCAACATCCACACTTAAAGAATAAAAGTTTCACTTCTCAGTATCTGCACTAGAGAAATATGTGCCAGGAAGGATAGCAGTGCCTCTTGCAGTAGAATATTGGAAAAGACGTAAATATCCATCAATCAGGAAAATATTTAAGAGATATGATGCATCCAAAATCATGAGATGTAGGCTGGGCATGGTGGCACACGCCTGTAGTCCCAGCTACTCGGGAGGCCGAGGCAGGAGGATTGCCTGAGCCCAGGAGTTTGAGGTTGCTGTGAGCTAGGCTGACGCCACGGCACTCTAGCCTGGGCAACAGAGCAAGACTCTGTCTCAAATAAATAAATAAATAAATAAATAAATAAATAATAGTCTATAGCAGCTAAAATTTATGAGGAAGATCTAAATATGCACTAACTTAGAAAAGTGTTCAAGAGCTGTTGTTGAGTAAAAAGAATCAAGTAACACTATATTGTAGTATATAAAATATGATACATTTATGTAAAATAAAAACTCAGAAAATAATTTCCATGCATTTTCCATAGATGTATATGTGTGCGTCTATATGCACACATGCATGTGTGGATATAAATGCATAGAGAAGGATCTGGAAGAATATATTGTAGTATATGAAACTTACACTGACAAAAATGGCTGACTCTTATCATAAGGAGTTGTTGGAAAAGAGTTTGAGAGATCGAGGGTAGAGGTCAAAGGAGACTTTAACCCTACCTGTAGTTCGGCTCTTGGTCAAGGAAGTTATGTATTACTATCAGAATTTAAATTTAATGTCATGAATACATCAGAATAGAAATGGAAGATGCCCTCTTGCAGCAGGGTGGCGCACACTGCACTAGCCCTCCAGTGAGCACCTAGCATTCATCCACCCGGCAAAATTTGCTGAGCACCTTCCTTTGTGCCAGGCAGTGAACCAAGAATCTAATGGTGGGCAACAGATCATATCCCTGTCTGCTTTTAAGTTTATATCTAGGAGGAAAGTAGACACTGAGCAAGTACTTACAGGGAGGTAGAGATGGGGAGAACAGGGTGTTGTAAAGTTGGGCAGCAGGGATAGCCTAGCCTGGGGGATGAGACGGGAAACTGAGGAGCTGACACTTAGCCTGTGGCTAGAGGGGTGAGTCAAGGGGTTGGTGGGCTCAGTTGTTGGGGAGAGGGAGGAGGGCGGCGAGGTAGCCCAGGAGAGGAAACAGCACGTGGTGAAGGGAAAGAACAAGGGTGTTGGGGCTGGAAGCCAAGGCGGCTGGGCAGGAGTGGAGCCAAGGCAGCGTGCAGCAGGTGAGGCCGGAGTGGTAGCAAGGCAGAGACAGCCCACGGATTTGGACCGTGTCCCAGGACTGCAGGGAGGCCACTGAGGGTTTTAAGTGACTTGGTCAGATTTGCATTTTAATAAGATCTCACTGGCTGCTGTGAGGAGCATGAATTGGAGGAGGACAACAGTGAATGGGAGAGACCAGGGAAGAGGCTGATGAGAAACCTGGGCAGGAGATGGGGGTGGCTTGGCTAGGGGATGAGGAGAAGCGAGCGGATTGGAGAGACATTTAGTGCCAGATCCTGTTTGTGATACTGGAAAAGAATTGTCCTTTCCTGGGCATCTTGCAGTCCGTTCACACCGTCTCATCAAATCCTTAGGACAATGGAAAGAGCCAGCGAGGACAGCAATGTTCTCCCCATGTGGAGGATGAAAAACCAGAGGCTCAGAGACATTAAGAAGATCGGTGGGAAGTAAGCTGGATAAGGGAGAAGGCAACCCAGGGAGTGCTCCTTGCCTGGGTGTCCCTGGGGCCCCAAACTTCCACCCCCCACCCCCAGAAGCCCACGTACTCACTGGTGTGCAGCCAGCTGGTGAAGGTCAACGAGCAGTTCTGCACGTCGAAGGGGAAGTTGTAGATGTCCAGGCTACACGCGGTCACCACCTGGAGGGGCTTGTAGTTCTGGACCTCGCCGTGATGCTGAACATACACGTATGGGATATTTGGAGACTTCCCCACGTCCACGCTGGCCAGGGAAGAGGGGTCAGTTTGGGGGCACAAGAGGCAGGTGAAGTCCTGGGAGTCTGAAGATCTCTGAGCCACCCAGCAGGGAAAGAAATTCAGGGAGGGCACAGGCAGCAGGACACACGGGCAGTTCTGTCTGGCTTTGGTTTTCCCAACCTTCCTATCTTAGGCTTCCTGACCTGCCATTGTCAATGCTACTTTCCGAGCAGGAAAAGGCATTTCTGCTTTTTTCTTCCGGTCACAGAAGTCAGGGGGGAAAGATCCATGGACCCAAAAGCCACGGGCGATTGGGGAGCTTGCCCAGCTGCCCCTGCGCCGTTGTCCCCAGGCCAGGCAGAGCTTGGCTGCTGGGATCACCAGCCCTGTGGGGACAGGCAAGCTTGTGGAGGAGAAAAGAACCTTATGTTCCATCCTGACTCTGGCTTGTCTTTGCTTCCCACCCCCAGAAATCCTTTGAAATGAGAATAATCCTCTCTGAAGGAAAGGGAGCTAGAGAAATCACGGGCAAAGATTAGGGAAGCCAGAAAAGTCCCACGAGACTTCATCGCACTCTCTTGGGTGATCTGGGACATGTAGGCCCTTCTGAGGGACTGCTGTGGGTCAGGGTGGGTGCAGCTTGGCCTTCGAAGCCTTCACGCTCCAGTGGGATCAGGCTGAGACACGAGAAGTCAAGAGTAAGGCCATTTGACTGTTGAAACTGGAGATCCAGCCAGAAATGGATTTCCCAGAACCCCTCCAGCCTGAGCTATGCAGGGCATGGGCGTGGGGTCAAGGTCAACCACCTCCCTTGGGAAAATGTCAGTGGCACCCTGGAGTTGAGCAATGCAGTGGGTGTTGGGTGGAGGGCTCTGGCCCCACCTGTCACCTTCCCTTCTCCATCCATCTCCCCCAGTCACTTCCCTGCCCTTGAATTCGAAAGCCCAGCTGGTGCACCCTGAATGAACCTGCAGGATGGGGAGAAGGTATTTGGGCTGGGGTCAAATGGAACAGCGTTTGGCCACTGGGAATAAAGGCTTCCTGACCCACCTTGTATTGGAGGAGCAATCTGTGGCCTGTCGGGCACATGTGTGACTTGGGATGTTTGAGCATGTCTTCCAGCTCCAAAGCTCCCCTATGCAGGAGGGAGTGGCTCCAGTGGCCACCAGGAGCAGTGGCCACCATCAGTGCTCTATTCCCTTTAGAAACATTGCTGTCCCCTCTAAAAATGCAGCTGTCCCCATTAGGCTCTTATAACGCAGTGTGAGTTCATTCACTGGCGTCTTTCTCCATGACAGGCCCTCAGACTAAGTACAGGGTTTCAACATCAGGCACAGAAAAAGAGGAGTTTTTAAAAAGAAAAATAAAGGGAAAAAAAAGACAAAGACTTTGGGGAATGTGGGCTCCAGCCAACTTTCCCTACAGTCTGCCAGTCTGGTGGGACGTCTCAAAGGCGGCAGCAGCGATCTTGTCTCCCAGCCCCCAAGCCACCCGGCCACCCAGCATCTATGACAGTACTCACAACTCGTTGATGAGAATGTCTGGGACCCAGACGTTGTCCGTGGGGATGGACAACTTGGTGATGTTGTCAAAGTCCTCAGGGTTCCACCGGAGGAACTCATCAGTCCAGTGCTAGGGGAGGGGAAGGAGGGGTCACGGACAGCCCTCTCCATCTTGGGAGAGAGGGTCGCCTGCAACTCCAGCAGACTTCACCCTCGGTGCCCAGGCAGCAGACAGCCATCTTCCAGGGAAAAGCTGGGTGTCGGTGGCACCCACATGCCTCAGCGGTAACTGAGTCCCCCCCACCTCCATACTCACACTCTCCCTACAGGCATAGCAATGCCGGAGGATGCAGCCTCTCCCACGGAGGGCATTCAGTCATTTCTAGTGTTATGGGTCCCCTAGCCACTTACTGAGGGAATCTCTGACAAATAACCTTTTGGGTCGTGGCCCGGACCTCTATGGATGGGGATAATAACGTCCACCTCACGGGGTAGATGTGGCTATTAAGTTTCGATCCACGTGTTCTCTCTCAGCCTAGAATGGCTGGTCTAAAACGCAAATTTTGTCATGTCACTCTCTTGCTTAAAGTTCTTCAATGGTGCTCCATTGGCCTTAGGATAAGGCCAAGAAAGGCCTACATAACCTGGCCTCCACCGTCTCTCTAGCCTCACATTTTGGCCATGCCTCTGTGAATTCTACACATATGAATGTAGAACTATCCAAACCTCTGCATCTCTGAGTCCTCTGCTCCCTCTCCTGTATGGCGAGCCCTGTCTTCTTACCAAGGTAAGTGATCCTCATCCTTCCAGACTTATCCAAGGCATCTGTCTGCTCCCTCCTCCAGGACACCTTCCGTGACCCCCACACCACAGGCTGGGTTGTACGGGCCTTCTCGGTGTTCCCTGGTTGGCATCTTGTCTTTGTTGCATTGGAGTGGCTATGTCGTTGCATTTCAATTGTCTGTCCCCGTGTCCCTGTATCTGTTGCTTCCACGAGTCTGTGAGCTCATTGTGGATAGGATCTGAGTCTAGTTTGTGTCTCTAATTCCAGTCCCTAAGCATAGTTGCTGGTACATAGTAGGTGGACATTCCCTCACTGCTCACTGCAATAGCTGAGGTGGACCAGTGGGCCTAGAGGCCCAGAGGCGGGACCTGGGCCACATGTCCCAGGGAAAGGAGCTCCTAGTCTTGTTTGGGTCCTTTTCCTTGAGGCGGGGTTGCTCTGTAGTAAGGGGTCCCTCTGTGAGGCCGAAACGGAGCAGTATCTAAGGATCAGCATTCTGGCTCCTTCCCGCAGCCCACCCCCGTCCCATGGGTGAGTGGTGGTGGTGGCGCGTGCCCATGAACAGCGAGGAGGGATTTCACAGATACCCACGCACACCCCAGAGCCTCTCTCGGGCGTGACCTCTGCGAGCTGTCCTCATCCTCCTGCTCCCTCTCTTCAGCCACTCTAGCTTCCCCTGCTGCCCTGACTTCTTCCCTGCAGTCCCCGGGGCTGCCAGAGCTGGGCCCTCCTGCGGGCAGCAGCCTTCACTGTGTGCCTGCCCTCCCCTACCAGCACGAAACCAGAGCTCCTGCCAAGGCCGGAGCCCGCACACCGGTGCCTGACTCGTGCCCGTTAGAAGCTGGAAGAGAGGAGAAACGGCTGAGGATGTGAGGGCTAAGTGGATGGAACGAACCATCCCATTTCAATCACTCAATTTGGTTGTTGTCCAATTTGCCTTAATAGGAGGAAGAACTGTCTAGCAATTAGAGCTGTTTGCAAGTGAAGTGGCTGCCTTGTGGGTTCCCTGGCACTGGAGGTGTTCCTGCAACAGAGGCTGGACAAGCATTGGTTTGGGATGCTGTGAAGAACTTCGGAAATTGGAGGGGACGTGGAGGATTTCTCCTCCGCTGATCTTTAAGCTCCCATCCACCCCCAGTCCTGAGATGGGAAGATCCCGGACTCCTGGATCTCCCACAGAGGGTGCCTCTGAACCTCTCCCCTCACCTTCCCCCACCACGGCTGCTGAGATTCTCGACTCCTTCAGATGGAGAAACCCTTCCAGGGAGGAGACATCCCCACCCCAGGAAACCAGGGCAGGGGAGGGGCTGGCCTGCTCACCTGCCGGTACCAGATGTAGGTGGTCAGGACCTGATTCTTCTCATCCTGGGAAAGGAAAGCGAGCTCAGACAGGTGGTCCTGAAGGCTGGGGGGCCACCCTGCACATGCCACCTCCAAAAAGGAGCTGCTTCCTTGTGCCTCTACTTCCTTGGGAGGTTAAGAGTGAAGAAAGGAGCCCGAGGTGGGGGAGTGGATAAGCTGGAGATGCCTGGCCAGCCAGGAAAGGTTGGGCTTTTACCAGGAAAGAGATAATGATTATTTCTTTTTCAAGTTCAAATACATATACGCATATATATTATACATACTCTCTATTATTTCCTATTGTGTTCTATGTTACACGCACATATAGCTTGCCTTGTATGAAATCAAGAAGTACAAAGCCACATAGAGTGAGAAATTCATCACTCTCCCATCTCCCTCATCCAGTTCCCAGTCTCCAGTCTCCCTCCCTGAAGCCCCACAGTAGCAGTTTATTGTGTTTCTGCCCAGAGATGTTCTAAATGCAGTGACTTCATTCTGGATCGAGGCAGCTAATGGTGACTTGACGGAGACTGTAAAGTCAGGTCCACCCACCCCAGCCCAGCACAGTGCCACTGCATCTCTACAGTTGCTTTCTTGTTTAATTAATTGATCAATTAAGTGATCTGTTGGTTGATTCTTCAACAACCATTTAATGACACCGCCATGTACCAGGGATCTGTGTAAGGCACAGAGAACACAGAGATGAACAGGACAGTCTTAACCCAATATAGTGTGATGGTTGCCCATACGCAGTGTATGGAGAACCACACACAGGAAGTGACCCACTGGCTGTAGGGGTGCCAGAGAGGCAGCCACACAGGTGAGCCCAGGTTTCTGGTGTGGACGGCTGTGCAGAAGGCGCTTCCACTCATTGTCAGCTGTGGTCCCAGACCTTAGGCACTATGGGTTCTCGAAGGGCCACTTTGCTTCCCAGGGAGTGACTTGGTCTCACATGGCCACCTTCTACCCCTCAAAAGGTTCCCCTATGAGAGGGGCAGCTTGGAGCTGGGTGCTCACCACGCTGAGGATGGCATAGACAATGACGTCAATGGACACGGTAGTTGGCTTCCTCCAGTCCCACACGGGCCGCACCCCTTTCTTGTAGTTGGCCAGGAGGTGATCCGACAGCCTCAGCAGAGCGGGCCTGCTGGTGTTCCGGCCATGGAGGCCCCCCCTCCGCCTGGCTGGGAAGGAGAGCGGTTCAATGTGGACACCAGAGCCCGAGTCTTCCCCCAGTTCCCTTGCCCTGGTTTGCAAGCTAAATCCCTAAATGCCCCCACAGACTAGAATTCTCACCACTAGAGCATTTTGTCTGCAGAGATTCCCACCCAAATCCAAGCGGATGCCTCCTAGAAGCCACCTGCGCTCTCATTTACAGCAGAGCAGGCTTGTGGCCCATAAGCGAAGATGACAGGAGACACAGGAGCTTTGAAGGAGGCTGACAGCTGAGAAAGGTGGAGAGTAGAGGGGTCTGTGTGGCCCCAGCTGAGGGGTCCTGGGGAGCAAAAGGGAAGCTGGCCGTCACTGGGTGATACTAGAAGGTGAGAGGAGTGCAAGAAAATGTGACCCCAAGTGCACAATTTCCAAGCTTAATGGTCTGCATCAGGGTTGTCCTCAGCTGAGGTCAGATCTCAGCGTCTGCACAGATCACTGTCTCCTTGACCCCAGCCTGTAACTGGGGAACAAAGAAGGAAGGGTGGACATCTGGAGAAAAAAGACATTCCCTCTCCCTCCTGCAAAAGCCACCCTCCCTCCATGCACATATAGGCTATGGGGGAAGGGTTTGCAGGAGGGCTGCTCTGTGGGCAAACTTGATGGGGTTAGGGGGAAAGTTGGGGTGAGGTGTGGAGGGAGCAAGGAGAAACCAAACTGCCCCCAGGGCAGGAGGCCTGCAGGGACAAAGTAGTGATGAGGAAGCCAACTCCTAGGCCCTAGTCCTATTCTATGCGGATTTTCGTGTGCACCTCGGTGTTCCCTCTGGGGACAGTAGGAGCACTTTCTGAAGGGAGGCATGAAATACAAAGGCGAAGGTGCATGGGGTGGGAAGGGGGTACACGCTGGAGGACCACCGTACAGGTGGCAAAGAGGAGATGGGAATGGCGGGGTAGACCGGGGTCTTTCACACACCAGGTGCCAGCAGGCCGGGCTCTCGCTCAGCAAGACTGCCCCTTCTCTCATCCTGTGCACAACCTGTGCAGCAGACCAGTCCTGCAGATTTCCTCTTACCCCCGCTCCCTCATAAGGTTTAGGCTTCCTTTAGAACAGACAGGAGCAGAGAGAGAGGGAAGGCAAGAGACTGTCTTTTTGAGTGCCTCCTTTGGAATGACATCGGTTAACGTAGTCTTCATTTTGACCTTAGAGCAGGCCAACGGAGTGGCTGTTTACAGACAAGGATGCCCAGGGCTCCGAAGGGTGAGTATCGTGCCCTGCAAGTGCGCGACCTGAGATTCCAGATCCATGTGTGAGTCTTTGCTACATGGGTGACAGCCCAGATCCTATTGACTGGGACTCTGACTGGCGTGGAGAGAGCCAGACTGTCCCTGCAGGCCTCGGAGCAAAGGACCATTGCTGGGAGGAACAGAGCTTCTCCCCGGCTTGTGTTTGCCTAACCCACTCAGCGTCCCCAGATGACAGCTCCTCTCCCCCGCAGCCCTGCACATCTGGCCAGTCCCCACGTGGCATCATTCTAATTGTGCCCCAACGTGCTCCAACCCAGCTCTGTAGGGAGAGCATCCTTCCAAAGGAGAAGGAACAAAGTCTGCAGCAAAAGGAAACTGACTCCTTGTATTCAGGAAAGGATGGGAATAGGGAACACATGGAGAACTTTGGCATTACTGGATTTTAAGTTCTGGGGGGGAGGTTGAAGAAATGCAGGCCCAGAGAGCCCATGCAACAAAACCAGCAAAGTCAAGGCCAGATGACGAGATTAGTTCTGGTCCCCACTCTGCTGCCAGCAAATTACATGCATCACTCCCCGTCTCTGGACCAGGCGTTCCCATTTATAACAGGAAGCGGTAGACCAAATGAGCTCAAAAGTCCCTTGCAGCTGCCATTCAACGAGTTTAGGGGCAGGGCAAAGAGGAGAACAGCCCTTCTCCTGGCGCCTGTCTCTGTATTTCTGAAACGCCACAAGGCTGCTCCTCTGCTCCCCTTGTCCTGCTCTCGCCCCAGGACTCAACTTTCCCAACTTTCTAGCTCAAAATGCTCTCAGCTCATACGTGGTAAGATAGCTGATTTTCCTGCGACTGCACCACTCCCAGCCGTCCTTACCTAAACCCTCTGAGGACGGAGGCATCCCCTACCCACCTGCCCAGAGGGCCAGCCAAGTCCCACTGTGTCCCGAAGCCGCTTACCTTCTCCCTGTGCCAGCAGTGTGGGGAGGAGCAGGGTGAGCAGCGCCTGCGGGGCCCACAGCAGCATGGCGAGCTTCCCACGTGGGAGTGTCCGAGTGACTGCTCAGGGCGAGCCCCGCCAAGGGCCAGCCTGCCCGCTGGCTGCCAGCCTCATGTCCCAGCCCGCCTGCCTCTCCGGGTCGCTGCCTGCCCCTTCTGAGGCTGCAGGCACACACTCCCCGGGCCACCAGGGTTGGGGAGCCGCCAAGTTTTCCAGCAATCAGACCTTCAGCTGGATCAGGTTGCGGGTGGGAGGAAGGAGGAGGGAACCGCTGAGAGGGGAGCCCGCCCCGGCTGATGTCATATGGCGGGAGCTCAGTCCACCCATTCAGCCAGGTTGCTTGGTCATGTTTCCCCCAGGAGTGAATTGGGGACAGGGGCTGCAGGAGCCCTGGAGCAAGGGTGCAGCCTGTCTGCTGGGAGGTGCACCGGGGTGCTGCTTTCATTTCTGTCCCTTGGCAAGTATGTTCCAGTGGCACTGGGCTGCGGCAGGGGAGGGTGAGTCAGGCAGGAGCCAGAGGGCCATTCCTTACTCTTCAGGGTGACATAGTGCTCCCAGCCAAGCAGGTGACTGGGAACCCCTGCAAACATAGGAAAGGTACCCGAGGTCGCCACAGGTTTGCCTTTTTGTCGTCATCTAAATAGTCATACTTAATAGTAAGATATATATTAAAAATAGTAAAATATATATGGTTAAAATATACTTTATACATTTTACTATACATAGTATTAAATAAACATGTGCAGTAAAAAATAATAGTAATATATGCTCATTATAGAAAAATATAAAGAAAATTTTAAATCATCCATAAGCTTACTGCCCAGAGACAGCCACTGTTAAGATTTTGTTATATATTTTTCTATACTTTCCTTCTACAATATGTATGCAATGAGGTAAATATACCACATTTACAATTTTGTATCCCTCTCTTTCCTCTTTTTTTTTTTTTGCTTAGTATCATTTCATAAGCATTTTCAATATCTTCCTTTTAAATGTGGCTTTCTTGAAAGAAGTTTTGTTTTTCTCTTTGTAAGTTAAATAGGTAAGTAGCTATCCCTTGGTTACTCAACCGTGTGCCCCTAAAGTTGCCTGAGGACAGAATTGCTGTGAATTTCTATTTGAAGGAGTCCTACCCCCGTTCACCACCTGGGCAAATGTGAACTTTTCTACCTCAGCTGTGTGGAAGGCAAGATGCACCATGGCAAGCTTCAGCTACAAAAAAAATTCATTCCTTTTAATTTCTTTTCCAGTTGAATCCAAGTATGGAATAGGCTGGGAACACTAGGAAGGAAGAATGTCCTGAACTGTAGTTAAGTTTCAAAAAAGAGAAACCACCTTGGTCAGGGCTGAGTCCTTTTCAGTTCTTATTTATGTGCATCGTGGAATCTGCACGTCCCATTGAGCCATTCGTTGACGGAGTCCCTTCAAATGGCCACCAGCCAGGGGTTGGCTCCAGAACGTTCAGTCAAGTTCAGGGAGCCTGGGCTACGCTTCTCTTAAGTCACATGCTTCATCGCTGCACAATCCAAAAAAACAGGGAAAATCAGCTCCGAGAGTTTCTTTTAGGGGAATGCAGATGAGGACAAGTGGTAGAACAGGGGGCCCTAAACTTCTAGAGAATCTATAGAGCCAGACCTCCCCAGGATGAACATTCTCATACCCCAGGTTTGACACAGGACAAGGCAAGACAAGAAGAACCGAGTGCCTCCTGGGCCACCAAGCTCAGAGGCAGCACTGTGGACTCCTAAATACATCTCTGAACCCAACCAAGATTCTTAGGCCCCTGCTCTCCTCCATTCATGGCCATTGCCGCTCAGAAATGTGCTGCAGATTTCTAGAGGACTTCCTGCTCTTGTTTATGTGCCTTGTGAAATCTACATATAGCATTACACTGTTCCTTCATATGGCCATAGCCAGCCAGGGTCTGGCCTTCAGCAGTAACAAACCCATTGGGTTTACTATCACAATCATTTCATCAGTAAGGAACAGATAGACATTGAATTGCCCCCTGCCCCCCGCACCCTAACCGCTGTCCCCAAATGCCCCATCTTGGACTCTGTGGGGTGCTTGTGTGTGTCCAGTGTGGCTGGGCCCACTCCCCACACAGAGCCAAACCATCTGGAGACGGAGCCAGGAAGAAGCATTCAGAACCGAACTCCTTCTGCAAGCAGTAGCACCAACGCAGGAGGGAAAACGGCAAGAAGAAGTAGAAGGTAAAACAATATAAAAGAGGCTGGGAGGAGAACTAGTAAATAAAAGGATGGAAGAAAAGGAGGAGGAGACAAAGGGAAAGATAGGTGGGAAACCAAGGAGGAAAAGGAAGATCAGAGTGAAAGCCGAGGAAGAACGGAAGAGAAAAGAGAGAGGAAAATGGAATGAGAAAAGGGAGAGGAAGAGGAAGGATAGAGGAGGCTGAGCTATGCACCCAGGGTGTCTGAGGGCGGGCTCTCCCTCCCCACCACGGTAGTCTGAAAGTGGGCACTCCACACTGTGAAGTGGGGTGCCAGCCACGGCGTGTGTGCAAGAAAGCTTGCAGACCCTGTCCCACGGGCCCCGGGCCTTCTTTCTGCACTGAGCCCCTGGAATCCTCTGGGACTGGCCAATTGGGTTAGGGAGGAAAGAGGATGTCCTCTGTACAGTGTGTGCATTAGAGAATTAGCTGCTTAGGTAACAGGATTAGAGGGAGCCGGGCAGGCCGCGGCCCGGGATGGAGATGTATTGCCTGTGCGCCTCTCTGATGGAGCGGCAATCAAGTTTCCCCCAAAGAAATTTCCTGTTAATGGATTTGATGGCACAGCAGACAGAAGGAAGTTGGAGTCATGTGGCCAGTGGCAGGGTGTAAATTGCCTTGGATGAAACTGTGGAGTTCTTTTTGCCCCTTTTAAACAAGATAAGAATTAGTGCGAGGCCTTGATGAACTCGCCTTGGCCGGTGGGGACGAGGGAAGGGCAGAGACCTAGCTAATTTGATTCCTGCGCTCGGCCTGCAGACGGCCAGGCTCCTCCGCGGGAGCAGAGACAGACACGCCGAGGGCAGCGAGCCAGTCCCGCTAATGAAAAGCTCTGAGACTGCAGGACCCACAGGCCTGGGCCCTCCCTGCGTGTCCAGCGGCTCAAGCACCGAGGGGAGGAGGACTGTGCTCCCACGTGGGCCTGAGCCTCCCACCCGCGGATGGGTGCTGTCGCCACTGTCCTACCCATTGTTGCTTTTCTTGCTCCCATTTTCCAGGCTAAAACACAGAGCCCAGAGAGCCCCCACGAGCTGCCTTAATTCCCACGCCAGTTACGGATGGAACTGAGATCTTCCAGACTCCTGGCTCCAGCCTCTTCCATGACAGCAGTGTTTCCCATCTTCTGCAGTAAAATTTTACTAGTCTGTAAAACTTTTACCACCAAAGAGCCTGACCTTTTAAAACCTATAAACTTACCAAAACTCTGCAACCTGTAGTAACATCTGGCCCCACTAGGGGCCCACCTGCTGGGGAAGGGCTGGAGCAGACTTATGGCTTGTCATCACAGTGCTAACTGGAGGATGTGTCCTCATCTTCCCCCATCGCCTTGGGGACAGAGCTCCATGGAGCTCTTTTTGTTGGACACTTAGGTGTGGCATTTGCTCACGCAGCGTCCCTACAGAACGCACCTCTCTCCGTGCAGTGGGGCAGAAGGGAGGACAGACAGGTGCACCTTTTCCAACGCCGCTTCCAGGAACCTGACACATCCTGGCATGGTGGTTGGAAGATTTATGGGCTGTCTACTCATGGAGAGGGTGGAAACCAGCACGATGGGAAAATGTCTCGCTCAATTTTCCTCGTTCTTCTACCTGAAGAGGCAGCAGTAGCCTTTATAGGAAGGAGAGAGGCACAGCAGTGTTCTCAACAGAGGAGGGTCTCTTCCTTCCTCGTCTCCTTTCCTTGATGTCCCATCATGTGTGACTCTGACCTTTTCTCCACCAAGGCCCTGGGTCCTAGGAATGGCCCCGTTCTGCACCACCCCACCAACAGTGGCCACCATTTATCAAGCATACACTATGTGCCACGTGCCGTGCTCAGCTCTTTATCTTATGTAATCTTTTTTTCCTATGAAGAAAGTATTATTATGATTGCCATATTGCAGATGAAAAAATTGAGGTGAAGGGCTGTTAAGCAACCTGTGCAGAGTTACATAGCTAATAAGAGGCAGGTGTGGCACTAGGTCTTAATAGACTCGAACACCTGGGCTCTTAACCACCTGATGGCACCGAGGGCCACAGCATCCTCTCAGATGGAGACCCAGGCCGATTGGACTCCGGCCCCTACACCCTTCCCTCCCAAATCCTGAAACAGATGGGGGTCCCACTCCTGGCTTGATTCCTCTTGTTGAAAGGGCTGGCTCTACATGAGTCTGCTAATTATAGATATTTTTATTGAAGAGTATCCTAAGGATATATGATAACTTAGACCATGAAGTTTACAATTTTCCCCAGTACAAAGTGGGTCTTCACAGTAAACTTGGCCTGGTTGCCTCTGCAGCCCCTCTTCGTGGTGTGGAAGTGATGCTAGGGTTTTTGGAGTGTGTTATCCAGTCTGGATGGCTGGGGCGACGCTTCATCTGAAGGGTGGGGCTATTTCCTGTCTCCTGTCACATGGGAAACAGGTCTTTTCTAGACCTCCAACCCGCTAGGTTGGAAATCCTTAAGTTTTGGCATAGTGGGTTTTTTCTTCTCTCAATATTGACCCCAAGAGGTCAAGATGACCGAGAGCTTGTCCTAGGAGGTGGATATGTATATGCCACCTTCTACATGGATGGAGGCAAGGAATAGGAATTAAGAAACCCAAGCAAGGGACCTGGGATGTAGTGCCTTTGGGACCCTACAAAGCTATTTCAGGACACTGGAAAACATGGCACAGGTCTAGAAGAACTGAGACCCCCTAGGCATGACAAGTTCGTAGTTGAATCTTCACACACCTCTTTTGCTTACTTTCCCATCCATTCCCTGCACCTGTGTTCATATTGGGATTTCCAACCTTCATCCTCCATACTGAGGGGAAGAGAAGGAAGGGGACTTTGTTCCTGTTAGGCCAGTGTGGTGGTGGCAACAATGGTGTGGGAGAAAGAGAAGTACCAGAGGAGGCGGAAACCCAAGGGACGGCATAGGGCCACACGGTTCCTGCTCCACCTGCCTGGGGATCTTCCTGGCGCTAAACTCTGGGGATTTGGGGACTTGTGTTCATGGGGAGGTGGTGATCCTTCACACAGGCCATTAGGGAGTCCTGGGTATGAGAAATGGCAGAACAAGCAGGGTCCTGTCCTTCCTCCTTCCCCTTCCCCTCTTTTCTGGCATGGAAGGAAGGTCTCACTCCGGTTCGTACGGGTATCCAAGAAGGAGATGCTCTAACCTCTTGGGTATGTATCCTTCCTAGAAGATGAAACTTCCCTCTACTCCTTTCCCCAAATCTCCACCAGCTTCTAGTTTTTTCGTCTCCTTGAGGGTGGAAGCTTTCTTCTGTGCCCCAAACAACACAGCCAACTCTGAGGTGCTCTCCAGGGTGGGTCATCCTGAAGAGTATATCTAGAATTATTAATAACAAGCTGATTTCAAAGGCCAGGCCTTAATGGGATTGACCATGCGTTATTAGCCCTCTGCTCACCCCAGAGCTGGACCTGGAAGCAAGGTCATTTGCCTTAGAGTTCTCTCTAACTCAACAGAATTAATAAATTCCAGGGAGGAAGGGACAAGAAAGGCCATCTTATTCCTGGTGAGTGGCCATTCATCCATCTGGTCACCCCAGAACTGGACCTGGGGCAGAAGGTGGTGGAGCTTAAATTTCTCTTTTACGTAAATTCTAATTACTAAGGAGGAAGGGACTGGAGTGGCCATCTCACCCATCCCCTTCCTTCTGGGAAGGATACAGGCTTAATGCTTGTTATTAGTATTTTCTGGGAAATTTTCAAAGAACTCAAAAACCCCTCGGGATTCCAAAACAAAATCTTTTGTAATATCTAACTTTAATTGCACTTGGTCCATTTTGAATCATTTCCTCTTGTCCTGTGGAAATCAGCGCCATCTTCAATCCATCCTCTCCACAGTCTCTGAAAAGCGGTGGAAACGCAGGGGTGGAGAAGAAAACAGAGGCAGAGAATGGCAACGTTTACCAACCTTTGCATGGCCCTGCACAGCTGACAATGAGTTTTATGCCTGTCCTTTTCCTTGAACTCATCACAACCCTCCGAGGTAAGTGACATTATCCTTATTTTACAGGTGAAGAACTATGACTCTGAGATATCAGTGACTTCCCCAGAGTCACTCAGCTAATGGATGACCAAGCTTGGTTTAGACCCCTAAGCCAAGTGAGGACAGACTCCCGAAGGTCTGATTTTGTCCTCTGCCTTTTCCGCTGGGGTGAGAAGCAAAGAGAAATGAAACACATAACAAATTGTAATGGCTGTTGCCTTCGGGGTGAGGTGTGCATCTAGGGCCTGGGGTAGGGAGGGACATTTTATTTTTCACACTCTACCCTGTTATGCCTTGAAATTGTAAATATATTACTTTTTCAAAAAACATTAAAGAAGCTATTAAAAAGAAGTAATGAGAAGAATGGAATACAGCCTGGTCCCAGTCCTGGTTCTATCAGAAACTGTCTGTGTGACCTTGGGCAAACCAACTAAATGGTCTATGCCTCAGTTTCATCACCTATCACATGAGAATAAGGAATATGTGGCCCCATCCACTGAATTCACCTGTCCACCAAATTCACTGGACTTTTTTTGAGAGAACTATAGTTCAGTGATTATTAATCTAGAATGAAGAAGGAAATATCAGCAACACTTGTTCAAATTATGCATTTCCCCATGCCCAGATATTCTCATACCCACCCCCTCTTCTTCATCTCACAGAAATTATGGAAAACATTATTCATGCTGCTACCAGCTCTCTGGCACCTCTTTTATAAGGGCACTAATCACCTGCCCCAAACCCCACCTCCTAATGCCATCACACTGGGGTTTAGGTTTCAAAAGCGAATGCTGGGGGCATACAAACATTCAGTCTGTAGTCATACCTAAAGTGTCAACCTCAGTTTTCTCACATCTAAATTGGGCATAGCCATGTTTATCCTCATAAGTTGTTGCAAGGATTAAATGAGATGTGGGTAAAGCCTGCAGACCACTGCCTGGCACATAGTGTATACTCAACAGTGGTCAGTTTCCTTCCCTTTACAAATAAAAGGGATCAAGGGGATTAATAAATAAATGAGGTAATAGGTCATCAACACTCTAAAAGAGTTAAATATAGCAATACAACCCAAAAGCAGCCTGTCACAGGGGCCTGAGGGTGGAGCCTGGGCAGAGGGGCAGGGAGAATTGAAAAGCAACAGCTTGTATGTGACCCAAGTGGCTGTCATCTTCCTTGAGAGCTAACTTCACAGTGAGACCTTGTCTGACCACTCTGTCTAAATTACATCCCAATACTAGCTAGATTCCTTCTCCATAGCACTTGTCACCATCTAACACACTATATATATTGAAGATAAACTCCACAAGGCAGGGATTTTTTACCCATTTTGTGAGTCGTTGAATTCTCAGAACCTATGAGAGTGCCTGTCACATAGTAGATGCTCAATAAATACTTGTCGGCTGACTGGATGCATTAGCAAAAGGAAAGATAAGTGGAGTTGGGGGTCTAGTAAAATCCACCTGTGCTCTAGGCCTCTCCCTGTTTTCTTGAAGCCTGTCAACTGAGGTGGGAAGGATGCCACCAGCCCTAGAGCTGCGATTCTTGGCTGCCTCCTCTGGTTTTGGGAATACACTGAGCAGACAGTCATGGTCCCACTGAGTCATGACTCTGGTCTGTTGCCCTCTTGGGCAGTGGCATCATGGGGCCACTGACCACTGGGCAGCTGGTCAGAAATACATTTCTTGGGATGGGAACCTTTTGGCCCTCAAGCTGCCATTACCCGGAGAGAGGAAGCACTCCAGGACACAGAGCCTGTCGTCCTGGGTGAGTAGACAGAGAGATGGAACAGTGCGGAGAGGGCAGGCATGGGAGAAAGAGGGAGGCAGTGAGGCCCCACAGGGGACTCAGCTAAGGAGGGTTCTGCCCACACCACCCAGGGGAGAGACAGGACACTGAGGAGGTCACGTGGCCCTCCTGCCCTGGGGGCCAGTGTCTCATTCACCTCCACATTTGTGGGAGAGCAGTCCATCTCCAGCCCACAGCAAGACCCTCAACACATCCCAACAGACACAAGCCTGCTTTGTATCAAAGTCCTCCAGAGTTAGAGATATCAGAGGAGGCTCCCTTGGGCCTTGGAAGCCATCTAGTCTGGCCACCTTCTGGCACCCAAATCTCGATGACATCCCCAGTGGGAGATCTGTGGATGCAGTTGGGTTCACAATTGCCCCTCTTGCTATCCAACCCGTCTCATATGCTCCATGTGGTATTCTGAATAATGGCCCGAAAGATACCTTATCTTGATCCCTGGAACCTGTGCATGTTACCTTATATGGCAAACGGGTATTTGCAGAGGTGATTAAATTAAGGATCTTGAGATGACACTGGGTTGTCAGGTCAGCCCTGAATGTAATCACGAGTGTCTTTGTAAGAGGGAGGCAGAAGGAGATTTGATAACGGAGGAGGAGAAGGCCGCGTGAAAACAGAAGCAGAAACTGGATGTTAGGCCGGGCGCGGTGGCTCACTCCTGTAATCCTAGCTCTCTGGGAGGCTGAGGCGGGCAGATTGTTTGAGCTCTAGAGTTCGAAACCAGCCTGAGCAAGAGCGAGACCCCGTCTCTACTAAAATTAGAAAGAAATTAATTGGACAACTAAAAATATATAGAAAAAATTAGCCAGGCATGGTGGCGCATGCCTGTAGTCCCAGCTACTTGGGAAGCTGAGGCAGGAGGATCGCTTGAGCCCAGGAGTTTGAGGTTGCTGTGAGCTAGGCTGACACCACGGCACTCTAGCCCGGGCAACACAGTGAGACTCTGTTTCAAAAAAAAAAAAAAAAAGAAACTGGATGTTGATAGAAGATGGAGGAAGGGGCCACACGCCAAGGAATGTGGTCGGCCCCTAGAAGGTGAAAAAAGCAAGGAAACAAATCCCCCCTCAGAGCCTCCAGAAGGAACCAGCTCTGCCCACGCCTCGACGTTAACCCAGTGAAACTGACCTTGGACTGCTGACCTCCATAGCCGTAGGAGAATAAATCCGTGTTGTTTCAAGCCAGTAAGTTTGCAGTAGTTTGTCGCAGCAGCAATAGGGAACTAGTACACCCCATTCCACAGGCAGCGCCCACTTCACAGCCACCAGGACAAACCCCAGTTCTGTTTTCTTCTATCACACAAAACCTCGGACCTTCAGAGCCCGCAGTTGGGGTGGGAGGACCCTACAACATCCCAAGTGATTTTCAGCCCATCTGGCCTCACGTTCCTCCTCTGGAGTGTTCTCGGTTGAGCCTTCCTCTTCCTCCTCCTCCTCTGGAGCTTTCCACCCCTGTAAATAGACCCTGAAGTGTCTTGCTGGCCTGAATGAAGCAGTTTCCCTGAGAGGACCCTCTCAATCTTCCTGGTTCCAAGCATTTAATTAGTCCTAAACGAAGGGTCCTCCAGAAGCGCACGGCACTTTGCATATTTGCTGACATAATCACATTTGCACACTTGCTGTCGCCACCAATTGTCATCCTGGAAAATTTCTTTCCCCTCCGGCTTCCCTGAAGGTGGCTCCACGCGTGCCCTGGGAGCAGCAGCACTTCCCAAAGCAAGTCCTCTTGTTTCACGGGGCCTCTCCTGAAGTCTGTAGCTTGGTCTGTCCTTCCGCTGAACAAAGGGTCCACTGACCAGCCCCAGGGCATCCCTGAACCTCACACATGAACACAGACGGCTACAATTCCGTGTTCCTAGGCTTGAGATTTTTGCATATTGTGTCGTTTATTCACCACAATAATTCTGCAAGATAGAATTATTGTTTCTACTTTTCCAGTGAGAAACTGAGGCTCAGTACACGGTGGGAATCGGTCGAGCATGGAGATCACCATTGCATGAGGTAACCATGAGTGCTGTGCTCCAAATATTCCAGTTCTCCCCTTTTCTGGGCACTTGTAAGGATTGTACTTTCTGACCTCATGGTGGTTGGGTGGGTTGTGTGATAAGGACAACAGGACACTTACTTGTGAGTGGAAGGGACAGGTGTGTCTTCCAGGCCAGGCAAGACAGACACTTGCGAGGTCCCTTCTCTGCTGTGGTGGCAGGTGATGCTGCAGATGGAGGCTGCTCCACTGGCCTGGATGTCAGAGTGGGGACTTAGAACAGACAGAGCTGCAGCTGGCCTCTGTGGGCACAGCACGGCCTGCTGTCGTAAGCCACTATGATTTAAGGGTGTTGGGCCTCAGAAAACAATACCCTAAAATGAAAGTCTCAGAAGCAAAACTTTCTCTGACCTTCTCCTGCCCTCCCATCTCCCAGTCCCACTGTCTCCCAAAGTTAACTGTAGAAATATAATCCCTCTTCCCCAAGGCAGGTCATAGAAACCAGAACTCCTTTTCCCTAAAACCAGACATAAAACCTAAAAATATTACTCTAACTTTACCTCTACCTTTCTGTTCAAAAACTGGCCATAAAGAAATTATCTGGGGCTGGGCATGGAAGCTCACACCTGTAATCCTAGCACTCTGGGAGGCCGAGGTGGGAGGATCTCTTGAGCTAAGGAGTTGGAGACCAGCCCGAGCAAGAACGAAACCCCATCTCTCCTAAAAATAGAAAAAATTAGCTGAGCGTGGTGGTGCACACCTGTAGTCCCAGCTACTTGGGAGGCTGAGGCAGGAGGATTGCTTGAGCCGAGGAGTTTGAGGTTGCTGTGAGCTAGGCTGATGCCACAGCACTTGAGCCCGGGCAACGGAGTAGCCTCTGTCTCAAAAACAAAAAAAAGACAGAAAGAAATAATCTGACCAAACTTGTTTGACTGTAGGCCACAAGACCCCCATTCCAGAGAGGACCCTGCCCACACCCAGAAGGAAGGAATGCTGTCAGAGAGGTCAAGAAGAATCTAGACAGACAGGCCTTGCTGGGTTCCCCACTCAGTCTGTGAGCACTAGGTCCTACCCTTTTTGTGCAATCATATGTCTACATGGCTGTCCATACTTTGTTGAACCTAAGCATAAAAATGGACAATTTCCCCTGTCTCTTTGGGTCTTCATTCTGAAGGCTCCTGTGTACGCACATTAAATAATCGTATACCTTTTCTCCAATTAATCTGCCTCTCGTCAGTGATTTTCAGGACCTTTCTCCTCGGCCCCTGCAGTGGTCGTGTGTCACCACGGCATAGTCTGTCCTGACCAGTCGTGTTCAAATGTCGGCTCTGCCACTTTCTAGCTCCACATCTTGGATGAGTCAGTTAACCCCCATGGGACTTGGGAGGATGGGTGTACAGGACCCATCATAGAGTGTGGGGAGGATTTGATGAGATAATATAAGTATGATTCTTAGTGCTGTGTCTGTCACACAAGTGCCCAGTGGAAGTTGTAGTCACCGTGGTTATTATTACCATTATTATTATAAAGGAAATTAAGAGAATTACCCAGAGTCCCCTAGTTAGAAGTGATTGACAGGGTCCAGGAAGGGGACAGAGACTAAGTTTTTGAGCAGCTATTACATGTTTTATACCATATACTCGCAGAGTCTTCATTCCAGGTTTTGGACAGCATTATTCCTATTTTATAGATGCGTAAACTGAGGCTCAGGGAAGTTATTTAACTTATCCAGGGTCATGAAACCATTAAGTGGTAGAGCCAGGATTTGAATTTAGGCATGGATGACTCTCTCCCCATCATCTTCTTTATTTTCTTGAAAGAAAATTCTCCCAGCGCTGGACACATAATCCCTCCTAAAGCCCTGCTTCTTCCACTCCACCCTCCAACCAGCCTCTTTGCTTTCTCAGATCAGCATGGTTTGTAAAGGGATCCAAAATGCCAGCCCTCTCTAGTCTGCCCCCAGCGGCCCAGTCCCATTTCTGACACCTCCCCCTCCCCTTCCACCTGCTCCTCTTCGACCCTGGTAGACACCACAGAGGGCCCCAGGGTCTTGGCCCAAGGCAGTGTGTACATCTTCACACCTGGGGCAGAGGCCTCCTCCCTAGCAGGGTGCATCCCCAAGGTAACCACGGATAATCATCCCTCACCTTTGTGGCTTCCACCCGAGGGAGAAGGCCATGGTCCTCATCACCACCCGGGTTCTCAGATAAAGGTACTAAAGCTGCTAGAAGGTAAAGCAGATAATCCCGAGATCAAATTCTACTCTTTCACTTACTGGCTGTGTGATGCTAGGCAAGTTTCTAAACCCAGCTGGGCCTCAGTTCCTGTACTTGCAAATTCACCCTGCCATATCAGATTACTATGAGGACTAAATTAGATACAATATGGAAAGTTCTCATACACAACGTGACACATACACATGTCCCACAGGTAGTGGCTATCAGTAATCATTGTCTTTATCCCTATCTTGAATATATTGTTATTTTTCTCCCAGCCTTATTTATAAAATGAGAGCTTTGCACAAGCGCACCTAGATTCTCCTCCAACTTTGAGTTACTGCCTCAAACACACACACACACACACACACACACACACACACACACACACACACACACACACGCTGCTACCCAGACAGGCAGAGCAGGGGAGCCCAGGCCTATAAAGCTACAATGACAAGCCTGAGCTGTGCCCAGTACCCTCTGCATCCGGCTCAGGATGGGGGGGTGCCTAAAGGGCAAGGAGCAGGAAGTGAGAGGGGGACATGCCTCACGGCAGGAGGGTCAGCAGGCTGAGGGGACCAAAGGACCTGGAGTGCAACCCCAGAGCCGTCTCCTGTAGCCCTGGAAGCAGCGGCCCATAAAACTGAATGGGCGTTTGAATTATCACCAGCAAGGGGAGGTCTGGGAGATGGAGGGAGCTTTCATCCCTCCCAGGGACCAGGGCTGAGACGCAGTGGCGGCAGGGAGGACAGGCCACTTGGCAGCCTGGGGGACTTGGATGGGAGGACGGAGCGTCGGCTCCACGAAGGTGGCGCCTCTGCCCAGCACTGGCACCTCTGGGAGACAAGGGGATGAGCAGTGGCAGCAGCACAGCCTCCCCCGTCACCTGGGCTTCTACTATGTCACTCTCCATCACTGGGGCCCTGATAGGAGGGGGCGGCCAGGCGCGTCGCTCACCGCAGCCCGGCTGGCCGCCTCTCAGGAGAACTGGCAAGGATGCTCCTTCAGCCAGAACTCTCTGGGTCTCTGCTCTGTGCCGGCCTGGGTACTAGATGCCGGAAACCTGGGCAGGACGACGACCACGTGGTCCCTCCAGTCCCACGCCTACCTCTGCCTGATGTCCTGATGTTTCAAGCTCTGGGAAAAAAGGGAGGATTCACATAGACAAAAGGGCTGCATCTTGGCCATGACTCAGCCAGCAGGAGGGCCCAGAGGCTGGCCCAGGCCAGGGCAGCGAGCAGGCTCTGGGGAAAGGGAGGTGCCTGATCGCTGGTGCCAGCAGTCCGGTTCTGCAGAAAAGAGGGTGTTTGCTGTCAGGGGAAGGAGGCTGGTGGAAGGGGCCTTCTTTCCCCCTCACCCCCTCTCTCCTCGGATGGCACACACAGAGCCTTCTCCGCCATCTGCCCGCAGCCTATAATTCAGCTGCCCAGCTGCGCTGAGTGCCTGACTGCACTCATTGTGAGGAGGGGAGATTACCGAGTGGAGCGCAGTGATTGGCAGGTGCCCTGTGGGCCCAGCTGCCCTGGTAGCAAGGGTGGGCTCCACGTGACACTGTGCTGCCCCTGAGCCGCCACTGTCACCCTTCACCTCCACGGGTCTTTGGATTCCTGCTTCTCCAGTGGCAAAGTGCACATGAATCCCCCGAGGGAACGGTTAGAACTCAGATTCTGACGCAGTAGGTCTGGGAGGACCTGAGATTCTGCATTTTCTAAAAGTCTCAGGTGACGCTGCTGCTGCTGATCCAGAGACCACACTCTGAGGAGCAAACCTGTAGAGCTGACAAGGCTTCTTCCCATGTAGGATCTCCCTGGGCTCGCATAACACTCCTAGGGGCAGGCGGTGAAGGAGAATCGCTGTCATTCTCAGTGCCTTGAATGCAAGGGACAGTGCTCGGCATTTAGCAAATCTCGTCTCATTCAATCTTCTCAACACCTCGGCAAAAGAACTCTTTCTAGGGTTCCAGATGGAAAAATACTGAGGTTCTGAGATAGTTAAGTACGTTGCCCAGGGTCACAAACCTAATGAGCGGTGGAGCTGGAAATCAAACTCACATATTCTAACACTAGCCCTTGCCTCTATCCACATATAAAGTTGTCAAATATGGGGTCCCTTTAAGAAGTAAAGGTGGAGGTAGCAAGCTCTGGAGTCAGACTGCACCTGTCCAGGAGCAGGGAGTCTGAGCCCAGAATGCTTAGATTTGAATCCTAGTTTTGTCACTTGCTAGCTCAATGATCTTGGGCAACTTACCTAACCTCTCTGGACCTCAGTTTTTCCAACTGTGAAATGGGAAAGATAACACTAGGGCTATTATGAAGATTATATATATTATGAAAATGTATCTATGTAATGAAATCTCATAATCTTCACAATAACCTTAGTATTGTCAATAACCCTAGTATCGTCTATCTACCATCTATCTAGAGATTCTAGTGGCCCTAGAATGATACCACCGAAAGCACTCAGCAAAGTGCTTGGCACATGACAAAACCCTCATAAGTGTTAGCTCCGGTTGTCCTCACCTGATGTCACCTGTGGCAGATATCACTAATACATTATAGCGTTCTTTCCCACAGAGCCCACCTGTAGCCCAAAAATCTGTCTCAGCAGCTCCAGGCAGCTTCTGCCAAACCATCAGGTTTGCACTCGGAGAAGATCTATGTCAGTTCTGAGAAACCACACTGCAGTGGAACTCGAATATACATTTCTGACCCCCAAACCTGTGTTCTTTCCACTACGTCACTTCTGCTGGATTAAAAGCTCCTTTGAGGCCAGAAACTCTGAGTGTCCTATTAAAGGTGCTATTTTGGCACCTGGCGAGGTCCCTGACACAGAGGAGATGCTCAGGTTGCTACTGCTGAATGAGCGGGTGCATGAATAAACACATGCATGAACGAACATGTCTTGCTCAGATGTTGCTTTCCTCAAATCTCTTTTCCTGCATGCTTGCCACAGTACCCAACATTCTTGGCTTATACTCAGATCTTTGAGTTACGTTGCCCGTTTCCACTTAAGTACAGAACGAAGGGATCTCATCCTGCCTGGATTCTTAGAAGGAGCTGTGTTAACCTTGTCTTTTATTTTCTGTATTCTGATGCTTTGACATCTGGGGCCTTGCTGACCCTGGAGAGATTGCCCCTCCCAGGGAGAGCCAATTCCTAAAGATAGTAAACAACTCACCTGCAAGCATATTTTTCAAATATAAACTAACCAATCCAGAGCCCACACCCCCAGTAATCTTTTTTATTGGGTTCTCATACTCCAGGCCACTCTCCACCTATCCTAATCACCCCAGAGCCAGGTACCAGACAACTAGGGACAGCCCTGTGCCCCAGAGCCACCGAAACTACTCCCACTAGTCAACCCCAAACCAGCTTGTGCCTTCCCACAGAAACCATAATTAAGGCTCTTGCTCACATTCTCTCCCGTCCCCTCCGCAATGATCCACCCCGGCGTTTCCTGGTGTGTACCCCTCCCTCATGGTGCAGTGTACTGTGAGTAACAAACTAGCTTTTCTGGCAATCGTCTCCTCGTCTGCTGGCCTCCCTGTGCCTGAAATGTCCTATTAACACGCTAAATTTTTATAGCAGGGTCAGAGCCAAAGAGGCCTCCCCTTCCATAAAGTCTAAAGTTTTGTCTCTAATGTTTTACTCTAAATTTTCTAAATTAATCTTCACCAAAATGTGTCAGTATTCATTTTCATATGAAAGTAAATATTGTCCTAGCAACACACTATTGTGTCAGACTAATGTTGTGGAAGAGGAGCCATGCCCACTCTGGGGTTTTGAGTACACCTGGCACATTGCTGAGCCTCTCTGAGGATGCATGTGCCCTCGATGGAAGATTTGGCATGAACTCAGTTTACCAGTTTGTACTGGAGAATACATTAATTTTAAGTGACTGTACAGGAATTGGCACAAGTGAAAGGATTTCGATCGGTTTGTGCACAGCGTTCAGGAAGGTAGATTTGGCAGGGGCACGGCAGGAAGGAGTCCTGGGGCAGTGTGGCAACATAGGTCCCTGGGTAGATGCGGGTGGGGAAGAGGAAGGAAAGAGAGGAAACATAGACAAGCTTCAGCTACTGCACAGCGTGGCCAAACGCAGTCTCGGTGCTCAAAGGGCCAGGTGGTGGGAGGTGGCCGCAGGAGGATGGGACTGAGGCGGAGAGAAAAAAACTGCCAATAGCGCCTGACTCCCTCGCTCTCAGCCTGGAGCTCTCCACAGAGGAAGGGCAGGGTGACCAGGAGCAGGGTCTGATCCACGGCTGCTGTCCACATGCAGCCCTGGTCCCCAGTGACACCAAGTAGGGCCGACCATCCTGCTAGGCTCATGGTGGAGGGCAGGTCTTAGGAGCCCAGCACAGACTTGGGGAGAGGAGGAGAGAGCGAGGAAAAGGGGGAGCAAGGAGCCCCCTCCTCCTCAGATCTGGAGTCTGTGTCTGACACAGAGCCCACCCACGCCCGGCAGTGCCTTCCAGCCCCTGCAGAAAGCGTTGCTGCAATTCCTGCTTTATGGCCTCTGCCAAATGAAGCACAAACTTAACTACATCACCTCCCCGACAGGACAGGGGAGGGGGTCCGGGGTGGCGTGCTGGGCTTCTTCAGCCCCCTAATCTAATCACTGGCGTGGGTCATTTCAATTACGGACACCGGAGTGTGGTGAGGGGCGTGGCTGCTCATAAAAGCCTCCTTGCTGCTGCTCAGCTAATTATGAAGCTCTTGCTGTCTCGGCAGGTAAATAACTCAGGACTGAGCGGTTCCGGCTGCTGAGATGGAGTCTGAGCCAGGGAACAGGACAGGGTAAACTAAGCTCGACTGAGGTGGGGCCCAGGGGCACAGAGGGGGTTGCAAGGAGGAAGGCTATACCTTCCTGGGCTCTCCACCCTGGGGTGACCATCCACCAGCCAGGAATTGGTGGAGGAACTCATCACCTTAAAACCCAAGCTCTGAAGTTTTCTAGAAGCCTCAGAGCCAGGGTAGGGTAAAATGTAGACTCTGCCCACTTCCACTAACCTTGCCTTTAGATGTATAATCAGACCCCTGAGAAGTGAGGATCTGGGAAGCCGGAGGCTGAGCTGAGAGGAGGACTGATTCCACTGGGTGCGTTTCACTCTGGCGCCCCTCGTGGCCATTTTTTCGTTCACTTCCTGGTCCTCACTCATCTAGGCTGCAAGTCAGAACCTGGGAAACTTGCTGTGTCTTAGAGGTTTCAGAGGTGAAAAGCTCAGCTTCCTTTATTGTGACGGCTCTTGCTCTTCTAGGACAACTGCAGGAGGTGGTGGGGGTATCTCGGGAGGAAAGAGAGACCCTCTGCCACCTGATTATTGGCAGTGCAAAAGGCTGCACAGGCTCCGGGGAGTCATCAGAGCAGTACTCAGAAGTCATCTCAGATTTAATGATGAAGGCTGCCTGCCTAGCCCAGGACTGTGCTTAACCAACTCGTGATTCTAGACATCGGTGAAGCCCCCAGAACTGGAGCTGTGATTTCTTGGTGAGTGGAGAAACTACCTTAGGTTCTGGGAAACAACAGATGGTAGGCGCAGTCACAGCTGGGAGAATCCCATTTTTGCTCTGTTCCTCAGTTTCCTTCCTTTATGAAACAGGAATCAGGAAATTTATGAACATTTGGAGGGCTAAGCTCAAGCTGCTCTGTAAATAAGGCAGCTGGAACCCCATATTCCTCCCACCACAGAGGGACACTGTTCCAGGAGGAGGTCTGTAGTGTCAGTAGTTAACAATGTCATTGCTTCAGCATGCAGGCCTGACCCTGGGGCTTAGAATGAGTTGCTGGCTGTAGTTGAGATTAGGGCCACTTGGCACGAGTCAGAGGGAGTCCACACTGGCGACTAGCTTGGTGGTCAGGCTTCACCCCTGAAGGCTTCTTCTTAGAGGCTGAGGAACCTGGGCATGTAATCTGGGGATTGAGCAAAGGTGAGCTGCATGGGAAAGGAATGGGAAGTCCCTTTGGTGACCCCCAAGCCTCCCAACTCAGGTCCCTTTGCAAGGAGACATGTGATGGCTTCAGCCCTTGGCCTTTGGATCCTGTAATAAAGGTACCAGTAAGGAGAAACAGAGCCCATAACTGGATGTTGATAAAGGTAGCTGGAAATCGGACCCCACACCAAAGACTCAAGACTGGAATCCATTTGTTGACAGCAAGCAGGTCTTTATTTTGTGATATATTATTTACTTTCAAAGTGCCATCCAATACATTGCTTCATTTTGATCCTCCTAACTCTGTGATATATGTAGAGTAAGTATAAACAGCCCCAATTTTGAAGAAGGTAAGTTGAAGTCAGAGAAGTTAAGCTCAAGGTCACCTGGCTAGACAGTGATGCAGCCAGGACCAAAATCAGTACTCCTGACTCTTAATCTGGTGTTTCCCTCAAGACATAGTTGGGAAGGAGGAAGACCTCACAGTGGTGAGTTCAATGCAGGACTTTTCCTCTTTTCCTCCTCTATCAACCAGAGGAAGAAGTAGGGGAAGCCGGAATCAACCTAGGTGGGAAGCTCAGGGGCCCTGGGGACCGTGGAGGCGAGACCCCACGTGCATGTCGAGCAAGGCAGAGGCCTGGAGTAGAAAGTAGGAAGTGAGGGAGGAAACAGGTGGAGGTTTGTGTGGACACTTCCTGCTCACAAACTTCTTATGTTCCTCATTTCATTAAAAGCAGCAGTGGAATTTCATGGACAATTGGCGTTGAGCACTAACTGGGAGGTAATGAGAGAGGGAGGATGCAGGTAAAGGCTGTTTGAATTTAAATTCTTTTTCTTCAGGGGGACGGAGGGGGACAGATTTTTTTTAAAGGCAATTTTAGTGCTGGAAAAAGTTTCTAGCAAACAGCTTTGGACTTTTGTGTCCTCTGTCGACAGCATTAGGGCGGATGACTATCACCCAGCCCACTGTGCTCTACCTGCCAACCTCCTGATGACTGGGTGAGGGACAGAGGGATGCCCAGGGACTGGGGGTCTGACCTTGGGTAGATTTTGTCTCTCGGACCTGGAAAAATACACTAGATATGCCCCCACCATCCCTGTGAGCTAGAATGAGTAGCTCTGCAATAGTTCTTGCAGAAGCACCATGTGAGGCACAACTCTGCATGGACCTGGGCGTAGATGGGGGATAAACCAGCCAGAAACACAGGTAACTATTCTAGGACAGTGTGATCTACTCGACAAATCACACACACACACACACACACACACACACACACACGAGGCCACGGAACATTCACAGGGAGAAGGATATAGGTAATGAGAGGATAGTAAAGATACCAAAGGTAGAGAGGAGGCGAGAGGAAGAGGGTGATAGGCGGACAAGGCGGGCGGGGGAGTGGGGGCAGAAGGCTGTTTGAGCAGGTTCCAGGACAGAACTGAAATACAGATTGGCGACATCCAGAAGAACACGCCAAATGCAAGTAGAGGCTTAGATGGAAATAAACCGCTTCCTGAGAAGGGTGGCAAGGAGGTTGGCTTGGCTGGATTGAAGACTCTAATAGGAAACAACGAAAGAAGCAAAGAAAGTCAAATACAAGGGATAGATATTTTGGGGAAGGCTTGAATTCTTGTCTTAGGATTCAGGTTATGAGGCCACAGGAACTCGTAAGATAGGCTAATCAATATGGATTTGGCTACTGGAGAAGACGAGCCAGAAGTGGATTAGTTACCCACGTGCCTTGACCAGGGCTCTGCTATTCTGGATGAGTGACTGTGAGCACAGATGGGAAGCCAAGGGGCCATCGGGGCTGCAATAGTTAATTTTACGTGTCGACTTGGCTGGGCCACAGGACAGAGATGTGCTCATTTTTCTATATGTTTGTATGAAGGTATTTTTTAGATGAGATTAACATTTAAATCAGTAGACTTCCAGTAGAAAAGATTACCCTCTGTAATGTGGGTGGGTCTTATCCAAGCAGTTGAAGGTCTTACTAGAAAAAGACTGACCTTCCTAGAAAAAGATGAAATTCTGTCACCTTTGGACTCAGACTGGGTCTCCAGCCTGCCAAACCACCCTGCAGATTCTGAACTTGCAAAACCGCCACAATCACATGAGTATTATGGGCTAGATTTGATTCCCCCTCCCCGCCAAAAATTCCTATGTCAAAGTCCTCACCCCAGTACTTCAGAATGTGACAGTATTTGGACATAAGGCCTTGAAGGAAGTAATTAAGGTTAAATGAGGTCATTAGCATGGACCTTAATCCACCTGGCACAGAGGCTCATGCCTGTAGTCTCAGCTACTTAGGAGGCTGAGCTGGGAGGATCACTTGAGCCCAAGAGTTAGAGGTGACAGAGTAAGACCCTGTCTCAAAAAAAAAAAAGTAAAAAAGGGCCCTAATCCAATATGACCGGTGTGCTTATAAAAAGAGGAAATTTGGACACAGATATGTGCATGCACAGGGGAAAGATCATGTGAAGACATAACAAGAAGGCAGCAGTCTGCAAGCTAAAGAGAGAAGTCTCAGAAGATACCTACCCTGTTGGCACTTTGAACTTGGACTTCCAGCCTCCAGAATGGTGAGAAAATTAATCTATGCTTAAACTACCCAGTGTGTAGTATGTATGTATGTACGTATGTATTTATTTATGAGATGGGCTCTCGCTCTGTCACCCAGGCTGGAGTGCCGTGGCGTGATCATAGTTGACTGCAACCCTGAACGCCTGGGCTGAAGCGATCCTCCTACCTCAGCCTCCCGAGTAGCTAGGATTACAGCACACACCACCACGCCTGGCTAGTGTGTATTATTTTATTATGGCAGTCCTCACTGACTAATACCGGAACAGTGGATTGTCCATTGCTTGAGCCAAGGGACCATGGGATTTGCCTGTCCTGTTCAGTGTTTCACACAGGGTGTGCAGTCACTAAGTGCTGTACTAGACTGAGCCTCAAAGCCCTGGCTCCTGAGTTCTCCCCTTAGTGACGCCCTGCCAAGGAGGCACAGGAGGAGGACAGAGGCAGTGGACTCAGCTGGGACAGTGGGAACAAGAGCTTCAGAAGGTTACGGACGTGGTGGGAATTTTGTGTTTTGGTTGGTACAACGACAACCCCAGGAATCAAGTCAAGTGAAGAATGATCGGTAACTGACTTCATTTGTGTTCTCTGGTGTGTCTAACATCATGCTTAGGACTTCATCGATACTCAGGAAAGGTTTTGTTGAATGAATGACTGAATAAATGACCAAGGTAGGGCTGGGAGACAGAGTGATCTTACACTTAAAAAAAAAAATAAAACTGTTTAAACATACCTACATACATGCATGTGCCTAGAAATTTTCTGAAAGAGATTGCTAGCGATGGTTATTCTGGGGGAGTGGACTGGGATAAGGAGGAAGGCTTACTTTTACTGTACACCTCATACTATTGAAACATTTTCAACAGGAATGCATTATTCCCGAGTCACTCAGCAGCCCATGCGGTGCGCGTACCTGGACTCAGCAGAAAGAGGCAAGCGTTTCAACCTGCCATTCTTCCCCCTCCAATCTCTCCTAAGTGCTGTGACAGCACTTTGATGGAGACCAACAAATTTCAGTCTTCACAACCCACTCCACAGCGCCCAGAGCGAGCACAGGGTGACAGTGTAGAGCCCCAGCATGACAAGGTAGCTTCGGAAGAGCAGTCGGTCAAGGCGGTACAGGAGGGCCAGCCACCCAACCTCCTGTTGATGCGCCTGGTCCTGAGTTCGGAGGTGGTTGTTGATAGAGTGAAGCTGAGACCAGACTTCCTTCAGGGTTCCTGCCTGGGCCTGGTGCTCTTCACAGATCAGGGATCCTGCATGGTGGAGGAAAACACCCCAGGTGAGCCTGGACTTTCCGTGGAAGCTGATGGCCTCATCCTTCAAGGAACGTTGTGGGCAAAACTGAGCAGTGGACTGGGTTTGGATTGGGGTCTCCCTTCCTCCCTGCTTAGGGGAGGCAAGGCTGTGCTGGAGGAAGCCTTGGAGAACACGTCACAGCTGTATCATGGAAGTAGAGTGTATGTAGGCTAGATCCATCTGGGAGATTTTCTGAGCTAGGGGTCAGCCCAAGTTGATTCAGTAGGAGCTTTAGGGGCTGGGATGATTCTTATACTTTTTCACATTAAGCTACTAGAACCCAGATGTACACAAACTCCATGTGTGTGTATGTGCATGCCAGCACCTCACTATTCTGGAGTCAATGGCTCAGTCACTTTAGGTTATTGGAAACTAAAACAACCTAAGGGCAACTGAGAGTCTGACCTTCAAGCTCAAATGAGGCTTTCAGGAAAGGCAGCATGAGGCAGACTTCAGTCTCCAGAGAGGTACCATAAGATGCAGCACCAGGCTTAGAAGCAGGTGTTTCGGATTTGTCACTTAGTCCAACACAATGCCTGGTACTTCACCCAAGGGAATTAGTTTTGAGGGTGATCAAGGAAGACAGGGTGGGAACCTCAAGGCTTTTCACAAACCTGTGACCCCAGCATCCTGGGCCCTGGGATCCACTGTAGGTCCATCAGCATCCGTGTCCCCTTGAAGGCACAAGAGGGGCCACTCCTGCCCACTGCGCCGCTCATCGTGGAGGAATCTGACCAGCAGGATGGACTTAAATAAGCTGAGAACCAAGAAGGCTATGCAGACGGTGAAGAAGATCCCTGAGAGAAGGGACCAGACGAGGTGGGGTTAGTCTGGGCCTCTCGCTCCTCCAGTCTGAAATGCAATAGCAGGCCTTTGACAGGAGTAATGTAAGGTTGGTGTCCGGTGACCCCCGGGCTGCTTACCAATCAGAGGGACACTCCCTGCGCTCCTTGGCACTTCATCAGACATGTTGACCTTGAAGACGGTATAGCCTACCAGCACATTGGTCTTGAACACGATCCTCACACGGCAGTCGGGGGGCAGGTAGAAGCTCCCCAGGTCCACGAGCATCAGGAAGACGCTGGGAATCAGCAGCCTCACCACATAGACCAGCGGGTGCCTGCGAATCACCACCTGGCCAGGGACAGGGACTCTGAGGAAAAGAGGACCTAAGCCAATGGATAGACGCTTGGCCAAATCCACAGCCAGGGATGCTCCCCAAAGTCCCAACATTCTTGCATGGTGTGAAAAGTCTACGTAGCTTATCTTAGAAATATGTTTGAGGTTATTTTGTAGGTTAGAAAATCAAAAAAGAATCCTTTAAGCTTTTTATAGAGCTAATAGTAATACCATTAATAATTACAATAAGAAGCAGCTGGCATTTATTGACCACTTACTGTGTGCCAGGCACTGGCTTATCTTATTCAATCCTCATCACTTTAAGGGCTGGGTCCTATTATCTCCAAACAAGGAAACTGAGGGTCAAAGAGGTTCAATTACTTGTTTAAACTCACACAGCTGGTAAGTGAAAAATTGTTCTAAAATCAAAATCTTCCTTCCTAAACCACTTACTTTGGTTTCATCTATTTCCCTACTTGGATGGTGAGCTGCTTAGCACCTGTGTGTCTATCAGAGCCCGGGAAGGAGCAAATAGCACAATTAAATTGGGAGAGTCAAAGAGGGCTCAACAGAGAGACTACTTGCAAGGCGTGGGCAGGTAGAGGGCATTCACAAGGAGCAGGGCGGTGCCCCAGGGCTCTGGGGGACTGCGTGAGCTGATACCACCCTCAGGCCTGAAGGGGCCAAGGACTAACGTGGTGATCAGACACCAGGAGAGAGAAAGCTGTGCGGAGAGACTGCCAGACAGGAGCTGTGGCTTTCTCTGAGATGCAGCCAGCCTGGCAGTGACTCCACTGGGAGGAAAAGAGAGAGGTAAGTACCCCACTCAATCTCCTCCCTCCCTCCAATCTCCTGCCACTGTTCCCCCCACCCCATTGGCCAAACATGACCAGGGATCCCATCTCTGCAGGCCACGGCTCAGGCTGCAGGAGCACAGACAGGAAAGAGACGGGGGAAGTGGGTCTCTGTGGGGCCACCTGAAGCTCCCCAGCTGGCCTGCACTGTGCTGCATGCAGAGTGGGGGAGCAGCTTTTGTGGCCTGAAATTCGAGTCTCATAATATTACTATTACTATTGCTGTTTTTTATACCTAGCATCTTTGGGATGGTAATGGGAAGTGTCTTTAATAAACACATACTCTATTCTCACATTTCCTAAAGGAAAGCAGGAAATGGCAGGCCTGCCACCCCCACTAGACTGGGAACTCTCATCCCATCCCATCTCTGGGATGGTGACAATCCCCCACGGGGCCAAAAATAAAATCTATCTTGTAGTGAGTATTCAATAAATGTTTGTTAAATAGATGAACATTCTGGGCCCTTTACTGTTAGATTTGGACAAAAATAATGCTTGAAAACTCCCATTTCTCTGACTCACCAAATAATGGAATGTTCTCTGCATATTAGATAACATGGTAGATGCTTTTGCACATATTATGTGATTTGTTTAATCCTTACTGTAAATTTGTTGGTGCGTAATATCCTCGACTTTATAGATTTCCAAAATTAAAGCTCAGCCCCCTCCAGTGAGTATGTGTAGTAAGTGACAGAGCTGGGATGTGCCCCCACACCTTCTGATTCCAATTCCAGGGCTCTTCCTCACCATAGCATAACCATGACTCTTGATCTGACCAGACCTCTGAGTTAAGCGCAAGGTTCTTCTCCGTCAGCCCCATCTCCCACTCTAGAGGAGAATCACAAAGAAACGAGTCAAGACAGAGATGAAGGGCGGAGGCCAGCGATGGAGCAGGAGGTGGCAGGGGAAGAGCTTGGCTGGGGGCGTCTCCTTGCTGATTAGAGTGGGGGCTCCCCAGCCATTGGGCCTGGGAGCACATCCCAGCTCGATGGAGCTTGGCAGGCCAGAGCTGTGTGGTGGATTGTAATCTGGCTGTTGTCTTTCACATTAAACATAATTGGCTGCAAATATCTAAACCAGAGAAATGCTCACTGCTTTGCAACAATTTGGTTAAAACACACTCTAACAAAGTGCAGACAACAGAAAAACAACAACAAAATTAACTGTCATCAACCTGCACCCTTGTAGCTCCTGTCATTGTGCTGTGACTGAGATGGCTATGGCTAGGTGGGGGCAGGTAAAAGGAAGCCAAGAGTCAGAGTCCATGGGGGTGTTGTGTTGTGACCCAGCCTGGGCTATTGGTGATTTGGCCCTAGGGGAAGTGGGGACCAAGCCTGCTGTTTCTGGAGGGTAGAAATGGGAAACCCCTTAGAGACTTCACGGCAGATACTACATAAAGGGGAAGAAAAATATAAGAATACTACCCTAAAGAAAAGAACAAGTAGACATGTTGGTTAGCAGAAAGAGCCCAGATTAAAGTCAAGGGAACAGAGTTTCAGAACCAATCCATCCCAAGTGTCTGTATGTGCTAGTTTAAGGTGATCCTGGGTGACATAGCCAACTTCTCCATGCCTCGATTTCCCCTCTCTTTTAAAAAGCAGTTTACTTTTTCCTTGCCAAACATCTTGGGTACAACTGAGATGAGCTGTTGTGCTCTTTAAGTAAAGTTCCTATGTAAAGAGCACAAGCCGAGATGATTCCTTTCCAACCACAGGCCAGCATAGGCAGTGAATGTAAGTCTGAGCCTGAGTCAGAGAAGGGCAGTGAGGCCCCTTGAGGTCCCTGATTTCGGGGAGAGTGCAGTTTTATCAGAGCACAAGTTCCCCAAGGTGTCAGCTGAGGAAGAGGTATAGGAAGAGCTAAGAAGTTAGGAAGTGGCAGGCTTCACAGGTATGCAGTCACACGGGGCCTACCCTTGGAAGGGCTCTGCACTCGGTTTAATGCTCCAGAGGCACCGTTTTGAAATTCTTAATAATTTTTGAACAATGGGCCCTGCATTTTCTTTTTTCACTAAGACTCACACATTATGTAGCCAACATCCAGAAGGATATTCCTTACTGGATATCAACAGTAGATGAAATTACAGGGGAAAGACATTGATACAAGGATGGATAATTAGCTTCTGCTGTGATATAAAGCAAAGTAATCTCCTGTCTTCATTTGGTTCATAGAATTGTAAAGCTAGATAGGCCTTCCAAAACCATCTCATCCATTCTCCTGCCTTTAGCAAGGATGTTCCCACTCCTATCACAGATCAAGCAGTACCTAAAGTTTTAGTTTTCTTCCAGAACAAAGATTCCACCTTTTTCTTTAGGTTTATTTAGGGGCAATGTTACCTAAGGACTAGACTAATTTTCTCTAAAAGCCTAGTGCAGCCTAAAGAAACTCTAATTTTATCACTCAGCTTTCAGAAATTTTGTTTTCATTATCTCATTTGAGCCTCAGAGCCCTTTATTCCACAAACACTAACTGAGCTTTAACAGGTTGTCAGGCACTATTCTAAATGCTAGAGTTGGTACCGCTTATAGTAGAACAGGTCCCTGCCTTTACCCACATCGCATGGAATCAGGAACAAGACTGTGGTGCTCGGATGTTTCACAAGTCTGTGGGTGGAGAGGAATTTGGCCCCTGAATGGACCATAGAGTCCATACCTTATATAGATGATTAAACAATGAGATTTGGGACTTTTTGAGCTTATATTAATGTTTAGATGGTACTTTGTACTTAGAGTTGATGCTTGGTTGAAACTTGGGGGGTGTTGGGATGGGGTGAATGTATTTTGCATGTGAGGCAGAAGTGAATTTTGGGAGGCCAGAGGGTGACAGACTAGTTTTGAATAGGGCCCCCAAGAATTCATGTCCCTTCTGGAACCCCAGAATTCCAACCTAATTTGAAAATGGGATCATTGAAGATGTAATTAGGATGGATCCTAAATATAATATGACTGGTGTTCTCATAAGAAGGGGAGAATACACACACAAAATGAATGCCATGTGAAGATGGAGGCAGAGTTGGAGTGAGGCATTTACAAGCCAAGGAATGGCAGGGACCGCTGACAACCACAAGAAGCTAAGAGAGAGGCATGGAACAGATTCTCCCTCAGAGTGCCCAGAAGGAACCAACCCTGCCAACATCTTGATGTCAGACTTCCAGCCTCCATAACTGTGAGAGAATACATTGCTGGTTGCTTTAAGCTACCCAATTTGGGGTACTTTGTTATGGCAGCCTTGTGAAATTAATACAGATGACTTGCCCAGTAATGCACAGTGGATGGACGGCAAAGAATGGAATGGAATATACTACACTATGTTTAGTTATGTGTCAGCATGATATAGGGTCATACACATAGTTTCTGGAGTCAGATTGCCTGGGTTCCAGTCCAGTCTCCACCAGTCACCTTGCAACCTCTGGTAAGTTACTTAACTTCCCCGCATCTCAAGTCATCTGTTTGTAGAAATGTAGATACTTAGAGTACTCACCTCCTAGAGATGTGAGAAGTACATGTGCAAACTCTTAAAATGGTGTCTGGCATAGAGGAAGTGCTCAATTTTGTGGTTACCATTATTAATATTATGTCTTCCTGGGCACAGATCCATGATAGACAACAGGAGCCTTGTTTTATTCATCTTTATGTCCTAAGTGTTTACCATTGAGCCTGGCACATGATAAGGGCTCGAATGATGTTTGCTGAGTTGTATTGGCGTCTGGTGATAATGCTACTTTTAGTTCCAATGGAACAGAAGTGTCCACACATTCCATTAGCCCAAAAGGGGGCTATCCTACTGAGGTCAGTCTTTCTGAGGGCTACGTCTCTTCAGATCGTGCCAGAAGCAGTAATCCCTACTTCTGCTGGGGGGGAGGTATGTCACCAGCTCAGTGAGACACTGCTCTCTGCAAAACTGCCCCTACCCAGAGCCCATCATTTCTAATGGACTAAAGGAGCTGGTGCCTTTAAATTCCACAGAAAGGGAAGAAAAAGCACTTTAGTTTCAGTCCGTGTTCCCCATTAGACACCCTTCAGGTGTTAGCAATATTATGCCACAATTTCATTATCCATTAAAGCCAGGTAATAATAAGTACACAAAGGTATTTGGAGCCTATTGATGTTAATGAAAGAGATCAATCTAATTCAGAATGTGTGTGTGGAGAGCTCCTTGGAGATGGAATAGGCCCCAAGGTTAGCCTCTAATTGCCTCCTTGATGGTAGACCCCACCAGTACTCAATTTTGCATGACCGTCTTTATGACATAGTTGGAATTTTGACGCCCAGACTCACGCTTCATACAGAAGCCCATTTTCCTCCTCTCCCAAGCCCCTCCCGATATTCCCAACTCAGAAAGAACGGGAAGGTTGATGCCATTTAAGTAAGATTCTTGCACCAGAGTGAGAGTTTCTTGGATCTGAGCTCTGAATTGGGCTGGACTAACAGAAAATCCAGGATTTCCCAAATCCCTTGAGTGACCCTGGAAGGATTTCTAGGGCTCTAAATTCTCTCTCTCTCCCCCATATGATCTAACGGTGCTTAGAAGGACCTTCTATCGAGTTTATAAGCTGCATTCAATGGGTATCTCAAAAAAATTACTCTAACCCTAATCTAGAAAGGAAAATTATGACAGAAAAAGAGGATAAATGGAGCATCTTTCTTTCCCAAATGCCCCTTTGAATGTTCCTAGGAGTACCCTGTGGGTGCCCCAACTCCTGCCCGAATGAACACTTTGCTCAGTGTGAGGCCGTCTGTGGCTGGGCTCGGTTTAGTTCCCACAGCTGTCCACCCTTTTCCATCCAACACGAGTTCCTAAATTTTATTTCTACCTCCTCCCACTTCTACCCTCATTCTTTTTTTTTAACAAAAAAACACTGCCACACAGAAATCGAATGCTCACCCTGCTGTTTTTAGGAACCAACACCTCCGATAATGTGTTGGAGGAAACTTCCCCTCCCATGGCTGCTGGATCGCATCCCAGGCTGCGCACAGACATCCTTGTAGGCAGAAGTGCCTGTGCTCCGGGCCCCCTGTGGAACGTAGTCCGACTCCAACGCATCAGTGGTGCCCTCTGATAAACAATACGTGTCCCAGAGCCAGCAGCCATGATTGCACATTAGCTGGGACTCGAGGGGCATCCAGAGCACTTGATTTAGTATAAATGGCAGCAGCAGATGTCAGGCCAGGGCAATGATGAATTTAGACTAGATCATTGCCTCTCCTGTTGCCTCCCCTGTCCCCAACCTCCTGCTGGGCAGCCTGGATGGAAACATGGCTGGTGATTAGATTAAGAGGAGATGGCCCTTTTCTGTCAGGACCCTGGCAGGCCCAAGGTTGGTGTGGAGCTGGGCTCTGAATGTCACATCACTGGCCAACAGCTGTTGAAGGACACCTGGGTGCCTCAGTTGCTAGATTCAGAGTGGGATATCTGGTGCAGAGCAAGAGAACACAACAAGCCTAAGCTCAGTGCACAAAGAGGCATGGTAGCTGAGCAAGGCTGAGACAGACAGAGACCTGTGCTAGTCACCGAGTCTACTTTGTCCTTAGTCTGGCTCCCTCCTAAATATGATCTGTGACTCTGCTCAGGATTATTTCCCTCCTCTGTTCCTGAGGACAAGGGTGGGCGCCATCCCTGCTAGAGAACCTACCTTAGCCCTGGAGCAAAGAGACCCAGGGCAGAGCTCTGAGAGTATGAAATCGGATCGTTGCCTTTCTCCTGTTTACCAACACTGCACACAGGGAGGAAGCATGACCGTGATGACAGCAAAGGAACTGACCGTGGTTCTGAGATCCAGGGATGCCGCCCCTTCATTAAACAACCTTTTACCATCTCTGCTCATCATATTTGAAATGGAGGTAATATATAGAAAACCTTTAGCTGCTATTGAGAAGACAAATTAATATTCAGGGTGAAGGGTGATATGGAACTACCAGTAATGGCTGCTCTGTGGAGTGTGTGTGTGTGTGTGTGTGTGTGTTCGCACACACAAGCATGCACTCCTGTCTACCTGTCCCATCTCTTGCCTCTGTTTGGCTCCTCCGTGCAGTGTAGGTAATGGTGTGTGCAGCATTCTCCGGAGCGCTTGGTAGGTGACTATGTTCCACCTTGCACGTGCTACTCCTTCACATTTCCCTTTAATGCTCTCCATTATTCGGGCTGCATTAATAATGTTTGTGGGCTGATATCTTTAAAATTAATGAGGTGTTTACTCTTAGCCAAGAAACTCATTGAAATTTAAAAAAAAAAAAAAAGCTTTGTTTTTTTTTCCTTCCCTTTCCCCTCGCTAAGAAAAGTGGACAAACAGGCCACAATGCGAGCTTTGCTTAAAACCAAGCAGAATTCTAGGCAAGGACCCAAAGCCCACCGCTAGGAAGGTATGAGTTGCAATTAGCTGCTAGCCAGTGTTACACATTAGTCAGGCTTAAACCACAGCTGTGTCTAAAAGGCCCCAATTTAACCAATGGAGGGACACCTATGCCCTCAATAATAATTTATTGCACCACCAACCCTTAGCATATCCAATTGTACCATAGCACCTTAGTCTAGTCTAAATTTTCCTTCTTATTCCAAAGCTTCGTTTCTAGCAGAATTCATCTTGTATGCCACCCTGACCTGCCCGTCATCTCTATTTTTCAGCTGGATCCATTAGTTGGCTCCATGAAGGACCACCCTGCTCTCACCACCAGCACCGCCAGCTGACTTCGTGCAGAAAAGAGGAGCACGCTGCTGCACGCTAACAATGTGAGTCTACTGCTTGTGTGAACTCGCTGCAGACCACAAGTCAAAACGGTTTGCCAGAAGGACCAGAGAAGGGAGAATGGCTGTCTCTAGTGCACAAGGCAGCAGGCTTCACTGTTCTGCACCCCACTGCCCCCCCGACCCCCAACTGGACAAATTTCCCTATGAACAACACAGCCAAGGGTGTTTCCAGGGATGCATCGGAAGAGCGTGTGTTCTCATCATGGCTTTTTGGGGTAGTTGTTCCCTCTGATTCAGAAGCCACCAGTGGTCTCCGAGGATCCTGCAGGTGACTTATTGATATTCAAGTTAATAATATGATCATTTTATGCATCTGCATCTGGAATTAATTGAGTAAATTAATTAATTTACTCAATGGAAAACAGGAAATATTAATAATGTTGATGAGACAGTCTTCCCAAGTTTTTTTTGTTGTTACTGTATGTGGGTTTGTTTGTGTTTTTTCTCGGTATTAGAAGTGATAATGTTAGTAGGTTTTGAAAGGTCTGAGGATTCCTGCTGCAGGAAGATGGTTCAGGTCTCTGGTGCCTGAATATCATCCTCTCTATAGTGGTTTGTGTAACATCTTTGGCAGGAGCCCAGGATCTCTCACTGAACCTCCAGTCTCTGAAATGCTGGAATGCAGGTGGATGTCCAGAGCCATCTAAACCGGCTGTTCTTGGGTGATAAGGAATGAGAGTATGCAGTGGAGCAGAGATTGCTCAGCCCAGCAGAGAAGGCAAAGACCACAGAGAGGTAGGCAGCAGAGACAGGGAGGAGAAAAACCTACGTTAAACTGAATCTGTGCAAAATCTCCCGCGCTGCTCTGCAGGATGCTGTACGCTGAGGACACAGAAAGAAGTTCCCACTCACTGTCATTCAAAAACATCTTTTTGTCATGCTTAATGTCTTCTCTGCTCCTCAGGAAGGCCAGGTCTACATCTTCCACTGAAAACAACAGAAACAGTTGACTTCCTCGAGAGAAAGAGATGCCAACACCAACCCACTTTTCCAACTCCCAATTAGAATCCTTCCTGTTTCTCCTGCCCTCGCATGCACTATCTCACTGGCCTTATTTGCATTAGGGTGTGGAGGTGGGAAATAAAATCTTTCTAGTCATTAAAAAAATTTTTTTAAAAAGCTATGAATTTAGGGTATGGAGTCTGTTCTCCAGAGAATGATGGGGCTTGCCCTGTGACTTTTATGATGTTCTCAATGGCAGTGGAAGCTTAATATTGTATTTCCAAATCAACAGCTTAGGCTATGACATCATACTTTGTCTGAATTACAGCAGGAGCCAAAAAACTGCAAGAAGAGATTTAGATTTTGAAATAGTCACTTACGTGCAGGAATAAAATAGATCTGAGGCACGATACAATGTAAGGTCACTACATGTGCCAACCTAGCATAGGTATGTTTTTCCAACCAGGGGACTGTATCTCTCATAGTTTACCTGTGTGCAAAATGCTATTGAAGGTTAGGCTGCAATTCTGGATATCAAATGGAAAAGCATATGTCTCTAAACCGCATGCAGAGACCACCTGGATGGGCTTAGAGTTCTTAATGGTCCCAGATGAGTTCACATAAACATAGGGAAGGTCAGGGGATCTTTCAGTGTCCACACTATACAAAACACAAGAGAACATTTTGTTATAGAGAGGGCTTCAGTCATTTCTAAACATAGACAGACTGATGATGAGATAGTACTGCCCGTGAGACCCAGGGCCAGCCCAGCATTGCAAAGACAGAATCACATTTCCCACAAGATGATTCACTCTGGCAAAGATGGGCTCAGTAGTGACAGCCTCTTAACTCATTTGCTGCTGTTACAACACAGACATAATGAGTAACCTCAGGCATTAGTAATCTGTATCTTAAATGACATCAACTCAGGGTACTTCTAACCTGAATATTCCCAACAATATGCACCTCTCCAAGTTAGGAAACAAAACATAGCAATACCGACTAAAAGCAAGCAGCCACTGACCTGAATATTCTAACTAATCTAAATCCCAGAGAAATACACCAGCACACTTACAACTCATTAATGACGATATCAGGGGCCCAGATGGCATTTAGAGGTAGGGAGATCTCTCTAATCTCATCAAACATGCTGGAGTTCCAGGTTAAAAACTCATCATTCCAAACCTGTTAGGAGTAGCCAAAAAGGAAATTTATTAAAATGGAGCAATGTTGACCTCACTAAAGAGTTAAGGAGATATTTGAGTTAATAATTCAATTTATCAGCCCCTTGGTATTATCCAGTAGGGGAAAGAACTTCCCATTCAAATCGTAAAGATGGTAGCCCCAATCAGAAACCACGGCCGTATATTTTACATGGATTCTAATAAATGAGGTCTACTGCAGATCTAAGGATCTATAAACACAAAGATAATACTATTCTATTAATTCTATTCCTTAGAATAATCACATTTTGCAGTAGATCCAGATCAGAAGTCCAGCATGCATAGAAACATAATCATTTACCTCACGGTACCATATACTTGTCTTTAATATTTGATTCTTTGCATCCTGCAAGGCAAAAAGAAAATCCACACCAAATCTTAGAATGTCAATAAATCAAAGGCCAATTCAACAATATGACAATTCAGAGGAAAAAAATCAAATCTCACCAAAGAATGCAGATTTTTAAAACATTACCTAGACTCTTCAATACCTGGATAACCTCTGTACTATTAATTATGCACACCTGTCGCTATGAAATTTACTAAATTATCTCTGACAAAATGACACTTTGACGGTACTTGACATCTTGAATGATTTGCTAATCTCTTCCCCATTAATCAGACTAAAAAATGATAGGTAGTCTCAGACTACCTATTCTGAGGTAAAAAGATGAGACCATGCTTTTATTTGTAATCAAGATATTATTTATAATTTTGCAATGAGTATTATCCCAACTGTTATTGGCAGCCATTTCTGTTAAGTAAGTTACCCTATGTTTGGCTCTCTCTGCTTATAAAACAGACTGAATGAGTTTATTATAAATGAGGCATATTTTAAATGATATAATGGATGTGATTTCCCGTGTCTGCAATGAGTCAGTGATTTTTTTAAAAGACCTTCCCCTGGCCGGGCGCGGTGGCTCACGCCTATAATCCTAGCTCTCTGGGAGGCCGAGGTAGGCGGATTGCTTGAGCTCAGGAGTTCGAAACCAGCCTGAGCAAGAGCGAGACCCCGTCTCTACTAAAAATTAGAAAGAAATTAATTGAACAACTAAAAATACATAGAAAAAATTAGCCAGGCATGGTGGCACATGCCTGTAGTCCCAGCTACTCGGGAGGCTGAGGCAGGAGGATCGCTTGAGCCCAGGAGTGTGAGGTTGCTGTGAGCTAGGCTGATGCCATGGCACTCACTCTAGCCCGGGCAAAAGAGTGAGACTCTGTCTCAAAAAAAAAAA